>MIQA02024330.1:0-35320 GCA_001887855.2 Sclerospora graminicola
TAGCTGGGACAAGCGCTGGATTTGGACGAGCACAAGTAAGAGGATGATTTTGAGCTACAAATAAAATATTATTTTTTAATATACTTTTTTTATTCTATAAAATATTTAAATTTTTAATTGTTCGGAACGGACGGAAAACTAGGTTTTGAAGCGAATTCACAGAAAATTTCTGGTGCAGTGGAAAAATAGAGAACGGTCGTGGGTTGGATGAGCTGAACCTAAGTGTGGGGGCATTGATGAGGGATTCAACGCGACGAGCAGCCGGATCGTTTCGAAGTCATGCTGACCCATGAAGAAGGTGGGGTTGACCCAGAGACTTAGGCCATTCGGCTTCCGGGCAGCAGGTACGGCCAGATTAAGCGATATTAATCGACCAATCAAATGGTGGATATGAACTAGTCAGGTCGAAAATGGGCCAATCAGGTGCTGGATTAAAAAATTGGAGTCAGCATGAGTGATGGAGTGGCGAAGATGGATGGGTGTTTGGATTGACATGAGAACGGTGTAGGAGTCGAATTGCGAGATGCGTAGTGAGATCGTGGCTCAACCGTTGAGCGACAAGACTCAGGGGCGGCTGTGGTGAAGAGACTTGCGAATTAATTAACAGGAAGGTATGAAATACATCTGGCCGAGGGCACCTTCTGATTGCAGAAACGCGGAACAAGGGCGTAGATGATGATGCGTTTGCAAGCGTTCCCAGTGCGGGATGTGCAGGCATGAAATGGAGTCAGATGGGTGTGATAAGGATTTGAAATTGGACTAGCCGGGGATGGGCCGTCCGGATCAGGTGGGCCGGAATGTTCTCAGACGGTGGATGACCGAAAGGCGGATTGTTTGGAAGGTGTATGTGCGAAGGGTCCTGAAAAAGGTTGAGTTTTGCAGAGGACCGATGAGGCGCCAGAGTTGGACGCGGAGCTGCTAAGGAGGGGTTAGCGCCAGCGGTCAAGTGAGCTTATATGGATGGCTATCCGGGTCGAGCCGGTTATTTTATGTGCGGTTTACGAAGGAGTATCCAGCCAAAAAGCCGGCTGGGTCTGGTGTACAGTACACCAAAGAGCATCGGCTGGGTTTGGTGCACAGTACACAAAAGATCATCCGGCCGAAGATAGTAGTAGTAAAACTGTAGTCTTATTAGTCTTTACCATTAGCTACTTCGAACATATAAAGACTAGAATGTAATCTAGGCTCATTTAACATGTAAGTCAGGTTCTTGCTCGGCAAACCTTGTTTTTCTTGGTCTTGTCGTCTGAAGTCGTGATCCGGTGCTCGGTCATGGTTGTTAATGCACTTTAAACTGCTTAACAGTAGAATCCCGTCTTCTTTCACAACACTACCTCGAAAAACAACTTGGTCCCAGAGTAGCCATCGCCACGCCGGTACATGTCCACAAAATCCTTTCCAGAGTCGTTCACTCTGTATAACATCGAACTTGTCAATAAGCAATCCCGGGTGTGGTGGCCCCGTAGGCATATCCTCACCCCCTTCCATCTTCCATCCATGTCGTAGGAGCTGGCTCGAGATGAGACCATCATCGTGTATCTTGAGCAAAGTTCGCCGCCGCACTTATCGCTGCGGACGGTGAACCCGCCTTTCCTCTCTTGTTCGCCACACATTGGTGGTTCTTTAGGTCCGGTTCCCCGTAGCCCTTGTTTGGTCTTCTTAATGCTCTTCGCATCCTTTGACTTGATGTCCTTTGAACTTAGGTGAAACTGTCGTTCTTCCACCTGTACTTGTCCGTTTACACGCGGTGTTCGTCCATTGTTAGCAATTTTAAATTGCAGATATGCGCCTATGAACGGTATCCCTGTAGGTACTTCCACACTCTTGAGTTTTCGACTCTGGGTAGCAACGGCATGATTCCTAGTAAAGCCTAGGTTAGGTGGCGCTACAGGCCTACCCTCACCCCGTGCAGTCGTCCCCAGAGCATTACCATTTGCGTTCCTTCTTCAACAATGTGAAATTGCATCTTTGATCCTGGGTGTGATGGCCCTGCAGGCCTTTTTTCACACCCTGATATTCCTCCTGCAATAGCAACCTGTGAGTGCACCGTTGGGATGAGGTGTGGTGACCCCGCAGGCTCTTCCACTCCCTCAAGCGTCCTTCCCAGAGATTGCATCTTAAAACCTGGGTGTGATGGCCCCATAGGCACTTCTTCGCAACCTGTCATAACTCCGATATTTGCGGCGTTTGAGTGCACCGTTGGTCCTGTGTGTAGTGGCCCCGTAGGCCCTCTCACACCCCCAAGTGTTATCCTCGTTGTCGCCGAAACTGGCTCTATATCGAGGCCAGTCTCGATTATCCTGAGCAGAGTTCACCGCCGCACTTATTGCTGCTGACGATGAACTAGCTTGCCCGCGTTGTCGGGGCGTGCTCCTGTCCAAAGGGGGAGGGCCTGGGCCCGTGCCCAGGCCGTTCGTCCGTTGAGATCCTTTGCTCCTGATTCCTGACCAGAACCTCCCCATCCTTTTTGGGTGAGGTCTAGACTGCGAATTCGAACCTTATCCGGCCGAAGCTAACTGGACTATTTCAGGTAAGGCACATAACTATCCAGCCTGGCTATGTGGGGTAGGTTACACAAAAGGGAGTATTGGACATAGGGATAAAAACCAGTATACGTTTCGCTTTCTTAGACACAAGTCGGTTTCATTGGTTCACAGCAGAGGGCTAACAAGGTCCCCTCTTGCTGCTATTGGTTTGCCGGGGGGAGGTTAAAGTAACCCACCGGAAGTCCCCTGACCGGGAGTCGCTGCGTTGTGTATACTCCTCAAAGTGCCTTGTTTTTGCACACGGTATTCTAGTATTGGAAAGTGTGGTAACGTTTTGGCCTACTGTGGTAGATTGTGGAGTTATATTTGGATTCCCCTTTACGTACACGTTTGAGTATAACCCTTTAGTATCATTGGTTTAGCTGGCCGATCGATTATTCTCGGTCCAGCTGTCGCAGTATACAAACTTCAACTATATTGCCCATCCAGCCCCCCGGCGAAGATTATCGCCCAGCAGCTACCCCTAGTCCTAAACCTCGTCTCCCTATTCGACGGACTTTACACTTTTTGCTCTAGGGTCCATCAAGAGAGCGCAACCGCCAGTACTGACGGGTACACAAGGTGAGCTTTTAACATGGATCATCCCAGTCGTCACGACCAAGGTGATGGAAGTGACCGATCCAGCCGCCGGATGCCGGATCGGATCATGACTCGGATGGACGGAGTACCCCTCCGACAGTCAGTCGTCTGGGCCCCCCGTGGGTGTTCGCGTCTCAGGAAGAATTTCTGAGAGCGACTACACCACAATGGTGCGCGTGCCCGGATCTCTTGGTGACCCTGGATATCACCGCGAGTCCCTAGTGGGTGAAAGACCTAAACCTGTTAAATTTGTTGAAGATGTTTTGTCGGGTGCATTGGTGGAAGGCATATCGCCCCCAATGCTGCTGAAGATGGAAAGATGCGATGGTCGACTCGGATTGGGGGAGTTCGAGGTCGACATTAAAGAAGAAGTTACTCCCATAGAGGCTCCGGCCTGGTCGGATTACGGTACTATATCGGATTACGGTACTACTCACTATAGTACCGGCCGCTATGCCTCAGCTGGAGCCGGATCGGATTATGGTTTCGACCATGATCCTAACAAACAATGCATATTATGGATATCAAAGAAGAGAAAATTAAGAAAGAAGAATCGGAAGCTGGATACGACCGGAGTGAGAAGCTGGCCGGATCAGGATCAAGTCACGATCCGCGTCACCTACCCGTAAAAAGACCGGATTGGCAGGAGCCGGATTATCAAACCCGCAAAGATAGGCCTCGTTTCGAAGAAGAAGAAAAAGAAGAAAAGCTGGCCGGCCTATCACAGAAGGTTACGGATACCGATCTGGAGCGTGCCCGCCATCTTCGCGAGTTGGGGCGGTTCTTGCGGACGGATGGGTTCCTGAAGATAACACGACTTAAGATCCTAGGCGGATTAAAAGGTCCCGTCTCTTCCCCATCCCTCTCAGACAGCCACGTGTCCCTTATTAGAGGACTATTCGATCAACTCAAGCAAGCCGGCATCAACACCGGCGCTTTTGATCCGAACCAGTTGTTCGATCTGAAGGCAGACAGGCTGAAGGAGGCATCCAGCGCACTGCACGATCGCTTGGTACCGTTAGTGGGCTGCTCTCCGTCGAAGAAGATGACAGCAACAACTGGAGCGACGCCACCTTCGCCGCCGGCAGCAGGCAGACCGGCCGGGTTACACTCGGGTTCTTCTCAGTACGAGTCTGCCGATTCAGAAGCGGATTTAGCCAACTCATCGGTAGGTATTACCCGCATGACGCTTGGCCCAAGGGTAGCAGCGCGTGTGGCGACGGCCATGAGGTTTGGAGGATATGAAGATCCGGATACGCCCGAGCGGAAGAAAGCCAGTCAGTACAGCGTACAGACCCGGGCGCCGACGGCGGATCCAGAGCCAAAGGACGAGGAGGCAGACGGGCGGATTAAGAAGGAATGTCGCTCTGGCATCCCAGCCGCCCCCCACGTCGCCCCGCGAGTAGACCATCAGGCGATCCCTCAACTGCCGGATCGCCTTCATAACATGTTTTCAGCGATGATGGAGCGATACTGGGAAGAAAAGCGTCGGCTGGGTGCCAGCCGATGCAGTCCGGGATCACCAGACCAGCCGGCTCGTCGCTTGGGAGTCGGGCGCCGAGCTAGTCGCAGGTTACGATGCGAGGAAGCCGAGTGACGAAGACATGGAGTCGGTGCAGTCCAAGCAGAGTGAGCCCCGTGGCGTCCCGCCAAGCCGCCGGACCGGTCGCCGAACCTTACGGCGGCCACCGAATAGGAAGCTGTCTCTCAGCGACATGGATATGGAATCCGTCGAATCGGCCAAGTACCACTATGATCCGGATGACCTGGATCTGGTGATGGCTCGCCGAACCAACGTGGCCTCAGCCCAAGTGTTTGATCCGGAATCAGGGGCGATTACAAGGGTGCGGATGTCAGCCACGTCCGAGCTAAAGGATTTCACTGGACGAGTTATTGACGATGACCAAGCCCGAAGATGGCTGAGCAAGACGAAGTCGGCATTCCTCAGAGACCGGACACCGGACTATGAGAAATGCCTGATCATCGGAGACTTGATGAAGGGTCCGGTAAAAACTGGATCCAACAGCTCAGCCGGGATGTCCGAGATGATTGGAAGGAACTGGTTGAAGCTTTCGGAGAGCAATATGTCGGATCTGGAATGTCGGTAGCGCGCCAATATTTCCACACCAAGAAGCGGGCAGATGAGACCCCTCTGGAATACCTCCATCGCCTAAATGTCGCTGGCATGAGGGCGAACATACCGGTAAAGAAGATACGAGCCGGTCGGAAGCCGGTCGGGAACATGTGGAGCATTTTATCAGAATGTTGGACGATCGGGAGCTGGCGGACCAGCTGGCGTTACTGCGATTGAAGAATACCACGGAGCTGGAACTGACGCTGCGCACTTATCAAAGAGCGAAGAAGCGAGGCCCCAAGGCAGCAGTTGGAGCAGGCCGGTTCAAGTCACGTTTTAACCCGGATCAAGGAAGCCGACCGCCATCCACCAGGACGGCCCGAGCCTTCCGCATGGTCGCTCGAGAGTCGGATGCGACTAGCTCAGAAGAGGAGTACCAGCGGTCTGGGGGCGAGTCCGAGGAGGAGCAGTACCGGTACCTGTTCTCGGCGGAAGCCAGTCAGCCATCCAGGCTGCCAGCTGGGTCCAGTCAGCCGAAGGGTTTTCCGGCTCGAACTGACCAGGATTACCCCAGACGCAAATGTACCCACTGTGGGTCCATCAAGCATGACGACCGGAGCTGTTGGAAGCGGCTGACCTGCAAGAAGTGCGAAAGGAAAGGACATCCGGCGGAACACTGCTTGTTTACCTGCAAGACTTGCGGGGAAGTGCACGAGGCGGGACTGTGCCCTATTGAAGAATTCTACAACCAGATGAAGAAGTGGTACGTCCCGACCAAGCATGCTGGAATGTTGCCGCCCGGGGTGGAAAAGATGTTAAACTAGATCGCTCGCCAGGTTGGAATCTGGTTTGAGCCGAGCGGTCTAGTGTTAGTATCTATGCATATGTCGGTAAGGAGGATAATCAAGAAGCAAAGCAAAGCGTAACCGACAATACATGTAAGTTTGACGATTACGTCATCCGGTCCCCGGGCAGCACGGCCGACCCCTTCCTGGTGAGCAGTATACGAACGGACGAATATTCTCGGTCCGAAGTGCGTATGGAATAGAATCTGTTACCCGGCGAGACGCGAGGTTATTAAAAATATCATTCGCCAGATAAATGGTTCAAGCAGGCCAAGGCGGATGAAAAAATCAATAACCAGAAGGCCACCATGCTGTTCGACTCTGGCGCAGAAGTGTCTATCGTAGACACCACCTTTGCTCGTAAGGTGGGGTGTGAGATAGACGAGACGAAGCGGCAGGAATGTATCGGCATTGGAGAAAGCTCATACATGACCCAAGGAAGGACAAGAGTCAAGATTACGTTAGCTGGGTCTTTGGTGTATTACTTTACCGCCTGGGTAGGCAAGCTGGCCGGGCAGGATGCAATTTTGGGCATGGACTTTATGGTCCCGGCCGGCATACGGCTGGATTTATCGCATGGAACATTGACGTTGCCGGATGAGGTGCAGATCCAGCTGGCCGGCCGGCGGCCCTTATATGGTGCCCACGTCCAGTTCCTCAAGTTAGGTCAGTTTGTAACGGTGCCAGTGGGAAGAGCGGTGGAAGTAATGGTACGACCACACGACAGGCGGCGTAAGTTATGGCTGACTAGGGGCGAGTGTTGGGTACCCTCGTTTGTCAAAGGGGAAGGTCACCTCAATTACATAAGTGTGACCAATATCTCGGAAAGGCTCCTCACCTTGCATGAAGACGTGATCATTGGAATGTGGCTGGCCGAGGACAAGGTGCCCCGTCAGCCGGGTTATGTCACTATCGGCTCAAGACGCTATATCGAGTAACAAAAACTGGCCTTTCAGGCAACCACCGATTGATCAGCGAAGAGGAAGTAGTGGAAGAGGACCAGACTCCAATGGTGGCTAAACCAGAGTACCGGACCCCTTCTAGGATATTGATGCGGCGCCGGCCATCGCCGGGTCCGACGGAACGTACTGGCCGAGATCCTGCCCCGATCGCTGAACTGGTTTTGTCCACTCCGTCGAAATGGCCGAACGATAAGATCAGGAGAGGAGACAAAGTAGAGTCACATGTGCGGTCACCTCCGATGCCGGACGGCTTGATGAGCAAGACGATACCGGATCAACCGATCCGGCCGACCGGAATTCGGAAATAGTCGGAGACGGATCGACCGATCCGGCTACCCGGATCCGGAATTAGTCGAGGCTGACCAAGTCTGCATTAATGAAGGGGCGAGCTATATGTTGAAGGCATGGAGGATCAGATGGCGGTGCTACCTGAGGTAACCCCCTGTCCACCACCAGTCACTATCGATGATCTTCAAGTTGAAGACCTAGATGTGAATACCCCGGAAGAGATCAGCAGGCTGAAGAATATTATATGGAAAAGGAAGCATCTGCTGATCGGTCCTGGAAATGCACTGCCTCCGGCCGCCCATGGGGCGGTATGAGACATTGATGTGGAAACGCCAAGCCGGTGGCGCAAAGGTGCCGGAGAGTCGCCCCCCAGTATCTAGAAAATCTGTCGGAGCTTACCAAGGGATTGCTGGCCACCAAGATAATTCAGCCGTCCACCTCGCCATGGGCTTCGCCCATTGTAATTATTATTAAGAAGAATGGGGTGGATATATGGCTGTGTATCGACTACCGGCTGACTAAGCTAATGGTTTACTCGATGCCGTTGATAAACGACTTGTTGGAGGATCTGGAAAAAGTTTTGTGGTATTGCTCATTGGACATGGCTAGTGGATTTTGGGTGGTCTCTATGACCGATCGTGCACGGGAAATCTCTGCGTTTGTGACGCCCTTCGGATTGTTCAAGTGGAACCGGATGCCGTTCGGCCTAAAGAATGTTCCGCAGATTTACCAGCGGCTAATAGATAACGCATTGTATGGCCATTTCAAGATCAAGGCGGACCAAGATCCTGCCCTGGTCGGTGATGTGCTCGCAGAAGGTGACCCGGACCCCGACCCAAAACCTTCGGTCTTGGGGCGGCGGTCCTACAGTGATGACATTCTCGTGACGGCGACTACGTGAGACTTACTATGTGAGAAAGTGGAAAAGTTGATGATTACGTGTGAAAATTGGAATCTTTCGATTAGTGTGGTGAAGAGTTTCTAGAAAAAAAACTAAGGTGACTTATTTGGGTCATCAGGTTTCAATTGCCGAATTGGAAGCTAATCCAAAGGATTTGAAGTCCTTGAGTAATCTGCCTTTCCCGCGGTCTTTGAAGGCCATGCAATCTTTTTTTGGCAGTCTGAATTACTACAGTCAGTTCATTGAGGATTGCGCGGTTTATGCTGCTGTTTTGTATGAGCTACGGGAAGTGGATTACCTTAAGTTGAGAGAGCAGGATAGACAAGGGGAAGTGCGAACTGAGCCAGCAATATCAGCCAATGGGATGCCGTCCGGGTCAACTATTTCCACCATTGGGATGCCGCCCGGGTCAACTATTTCCACCAATGGGATTCCACCCGGGTCAACTATTTCCACCAATGAGGTACCGCCCTTGTCTATCCAGACAGGCAGCCGGCTGCCCAATTCCTGTGCGGCCGGGCCGGATGATAACATGACCCGGGCGGTGGTAGCCTTGGCATGCTGAAAGTAAAGATGGCGACCACACCAGTCCTGAAGCATTTCGATGTCAATAAGGTTCCTGTGGTTATCATCTATGCTAACAAGTGGACTATCTCAGCTGTCCTTGTGCAGGATCATGACGGAGTGTATTGTCCTGTGATGTTCACTAGCCGGACTCTGAAGGCTAATGAAGTTAACTATGGGCTAGAGGATAAAGAAGTGTTGGCTTTATTACGGATCCTGGATGTGTGCTATACTATGCTGGTGGATCGACCTATTAAGGTATTATCCAGACGGTTGACCCTGTCATGGCTTCTTACGGCGAATGGAATTGACGGTCAGCTGGGTAGATGGGCTGCTTTGCTGTCTCACTGGTCTCTAGAAATAATCAAGTGTACCAAAGGAGAAGAGGAGATACTGGGCACGTTATGGGCCAGCATTACCCCAAGGGCAGAAGTGGAGGAAGCGCTGATAGCCATAGCGCCTCGGAAACAGCCGCGACAATCACTCATATTACCACCACCAACAGTGGGACCCGCTGAAGAACTGATGGTCCTGAGTTTTGACGGGTCGGCAAGTGTAAAAAGGGAGTAGGTGCCTATAGTGCTATCTTATGGAAGTTGCCCGAGTGGGAAGTGGTCGCCGCTGCTTCAGATTTCACGCCGGCATAACAGTAAATGAGGCAGAATACCGAGGATTGTTACTTTGCCAAGATCTGTTGACTGGCCGGACGCAGGGGCGGATCATCCTATGCGGTGATTCCAATCTGGTGATCCGGCAAATCACGGGAGAAATAGACTGCAAGGCTCCCCGTCTAAGACTTTTGAACGATCGATTTATGTCCGCCCTGCGGAAATGGCCAGAACATGAATTGTTACATGTCAAACGGGAGTGGAACAACAGCGCAGACCATCTGGCTACATTAGCCATGTGTGATCAGGTCGGCCTCACCGACTCGGATCCAGGTATCTTAGGCGAACTGGCAGAAATGAACAGGCTATCAGAGAGGCTATCAGAGATAATCGGGCAGGCCGCCAGGTGCGAGGTCCACCCATCCGGGTCCAACCGTTTCCGGGAAGAAGAGTATGGCGACCAGGACTGGGAACCCGACATTCAGACCCGGCTGGATCAGGTGGCGCCCTCTAGCGACAGGAGATCCCTCTAGGTAGACCTGCAGCCGATCGGGCGTAACTTATCGAGGTTAACAGCCGAAGTGAACGATGGAGTGGGGGGCAAAAATAAGCATGGATGGATATATTAAAAGGAGAACAAAGAAAAGGAAAGAGCTTAAAGAGGCAGGCGGCCCATCGCTATGGACGATTATACTTGTTGCGGAGCCGAGACACTTGAAGTCCAGGATGGTCGGAGGGTCGTTTGCGGTATTGATTGCGCCAAGGATCTTGCCGGTCGATGGCTTCAAGAAATTCGGAAAGAGAGGCAGTCCGATCCGGTGCACCTAAGCCTGGGTACCACGTTCCGCCCTCTGCCGAACCCCCGCTCCTTCGGTTTGCCAGATGGAGTATGAAAAGGGAGAGAAACAAGTCCAGGTCACAAACACCATCCCGGATGCCCTCCAAGACAAACGCACATAAACGGACCCACGCTTCCGAGGCTCGTCCACGTCGATTCTTCCGGGCGGCGGAATACGCTCGGAGAAGCATGTCCTCTCGCTTATCTTCTGCCAAGATGAACAGGAAATGGGTGGATTCCCAGATGGACTGAGGGGTCACACCGAATTTTCGGAACCTCGCTCGGAATTCGGTAAACCATGGGCTGGGCGGAAGTCCCATATCTGGCATCTCAGTAGCCAAGATTTCCCAAGGCTCAGTTTCCATGAGCTTGTCACAGCACCCGACCTCATCAGGTCGGGGTACCAAGTGTCTGTTGGAAGCAACTTGCGTGACTGAGGGAATATCCAGAAAGGTAGACGGGAGAAAGAGTGAGCGAGTTGAGAACTGGAAAACATCGGCAAGAATCAGGTTTTTCAGCTCCTCGACCGGCCAAGGCAGGATATCGGACCGATCCGCCTCGCTGAGGAAGCGTCTATCAGGCAACCACAAAAGCAGAAGCTTGAGGAGACGTGGCGCAGGGGTTGAAGGCTCCGCTGGATCTTGGGTTTGGCTGCCGGTTGACCGGATCGGCTTTTAAGACGAGATCCTGCCGGAGCCGGTCGCCTGGTTCTGGCCGAGGTCTTGGAGGTAGGTTCTCTCAGGTCTTTCAGGTTGAGAGTCAACCACTGATCGGGGATGTCATCCCCATTCTCCTCTGCCTTCTCCTCTGTCATATCTTGTCCCTTCTCCGTTCCTTTCTGTTTCGCACTCCCAATTAACGTCTCGGCCGTACTGTTGAACCTTGGGGAATGGGTGACCCGGAAGGTCGGGGTGACGGCGGTGTCGGGAGGCAAAGATGAATCAGTCGGCTCGTATTCTCCGGGGCCAAAACCAGCGGGCGGTGGGGTCTGCAAATTGATTACCTGGTTTGGATCCGGATGAGCCACCATTTGGCCACCAGGATTCGAGAGGCGACGACGGGTGTCCCCGCAAGAGCGGGACAACGCACAAAACATCCGCTGATCGTTGAAATCCTCATCTTCATCGTCATCATCGTATATGTACTTAGAGAAGGGCGGATCTGAACCCGCGGGTGAACCAGATGGGGAGCCAATCTTGGAGACAAAATAAGTTTGGAAATCTACGCAAAAGGTGTGGCCTTTTTAGCACTCCTTTCCAACTTTTGACGCGACACCAGGAGACTGGATGCGAGCAGTGAAAAGAGATAAACTGGCACTGGTACAACTGGTGGAATGTTTTAGTCACCCTCAGCTTATCGGTACGCAGCTAAGTCAAGATGTAATCGTCGAGTTAGCCAGAGATTAGACACAACACTATTGGGAAGCTATGATAACTCTCAGTACGTCCAGTGGAGCAAACGCACATCTTGAGAAGGAACTAAAGGACTGGGCTCACCGGGTTCACATCTTGCAAGGCTCAAGTCAAAGAGAGGCTTTGCGGGCGAGTAGTCAGCATTGAAAACTTCTGAAAAAGCAAATAATGCTCTTTGGAAGCTATGTGGGCCACACCGTCATTTTAATTTTGTAGTAGTAGCCTTATGTGCACACGTGTACTAGAACAAATTGCAGCTTTGATTGGGGAAGCGGCACTGCCACAGGATCCGATACGGATAAAACTCAGACGATACCAAACTGCGCGAATAAGGGTTCCACAATTCCTGGAACTAGCGCATAGATTGGATCAAGATGACGCTTCAGTGTGGGAGGAGCTTACTAGTTATTTCCAAAAAGCCCTAACTAACATTTCTATGCAGGCAAGGGAAGCGGAACACGTTGACCTGTCAGAAGAAGGATACGAAGCTATATCTGGCTCTTCCGATGGCGATTTATCCGTATTTTCCACTTGTAATTTATCGAAAAGTTCTCGTTGAACCGGTTCTACCTCCAGTGGCTTGACTATCTCGCTCTTTGTATAAGTCTGTTCGACTTTGTTCAGCATCTGTACTCTCCATTGTGTGATCTTCCAATTCCTGCTCCGCCTTGATATGTTCCGCATGCCAGTCATCCCTTCCTGTGCTGGTTGATGTTCCAAAGAAAGATGTAGTTATGCCACTTCATCAATATGGCTTCATCGATGTCATAGGTTTTCGTCATGTATCTCCTTACTGCTCCATCCCGTACATTTGCATGTAACAGGTTTTCTTGATTTCCACAGGTAATACGAGACAGTTTCCACAACGAATTTTAATAATCCATTTTTCCGATTCTACTCGCAAAAGGTGTTCAATTTGTGAATAGAAGCGTTCCGCAGCTGGTGTTGCGAATTGAACTGATTCCGTCGACGTCACTGTGACCAGTCTGTTTTCCGCATTAGTAACGTTCCATGCTGACCATTCTTCGTTCTCCTTTGCGGGAGCTCCGTGCTCTTTCAGGATCTAATCAATCTCTGTCATGCTTGGTTTGAAGAGTGATTGGCCGATTTGATTTTCCACTGTTTCACTTGAGATCCTGTTTCCTTCTCCTTCCGTCTCATTCATTTTGAGATCCTGAGTTCCAGCGTTCTTCGCCCATGAACGTAAGCATTGTAGTGCGCATTTTTAAAGTGAATAATTAACGGTAGTTTTCTATTCGAACCCTTCACCTCTGATTTCAGCTGCGACACTTCTTGAATGCAACGTGAAATCGAAAGAGGAAATTCCCCACACGTTGCAAATTTCTGCCACGAGCGCGTCAGGGGACTTGGGAAGGGTGGGCGTATCACTTTCGGATGAATTCAAGTCCGTGTCGCTTGCCCATCGTAGTCTTCTTGGTCGATGAAGCTTAACAGGTCTTGACCGTCGAGAGCAGCACGCGCGCATTTCACACAGCAAAGTTGGGGCCGTTCAGCCTTGGAAAGGCTTGACTTGATTTCCCTAACGTGGGACTGATAACCGGTCGAGACATTGGCTCTCGGCATTGTAGATTCGGAAGAAGAGGAGAAGAAAAAGACCACGAAGGAAGAACGTAGTTAGCGTAAAAAAAGTGCATCAGATTAAGTAAAGGTGGCGTTCATGAGCGCTGAGTGGTTTGTGACCATTAGTTTAGGACAGAGGGGAAAAGGATGATAAAACCTCTCTCGTAGAAGGAAATATATAATTTAGGAGTTTTATACTATAATACTGGCTTTAAGGGCATCACTTCGACATTAGGTTAGGTATTTTTAGGTACTTAACTTTACATACCCTTACATAATTAATATACTTTCAGTTTTACATTGAGACAACAAGAAGAACGCTTCGCTTCCGGTCGACCGGTACTAACAGACCGGGTCGACGCACGCATACCAGACAGAGAGAGCAAAGCACACGGCACTAACACGCATACTGCCTAATTTCATTATCTCAGTTTACAATCTACTCTAGCACTGACAGGTAATGAGTGGGTTAAGTTTGCGTCAAGTGGAATTTTCCAATAGGTCGTCTTTTGGGTATCGTTACGCTGTGCAGCCGAGGACTAAAGGTACGTGAGCAGAATGCGGTGGGCAATGCTTCATCAATTTTATGACCAGTCAGTTTAACGTATGCTATCGCTTGTTTTATCGCCATGAACTCGATCTCTTGTGTTGTCAATATTCTCATGGATCAATTATCAGCGCTAACAGAAATATTTATTGACTCCATGTACCTTGTGACTACACAACCGATTGTTGCGACAACTGGAGTGGAGCATTAACTCTTTTCTTTTCAGCTTTGATATCTTCTTGGCCGTCCTTTTTCCTATTATCACGCTTTTTTACTGCTATTACACTTTCGATTTCGACCGGAGTCTTTATCACATGTATGTCGAAGTACTTCCACCTGTCAGTTTTGAACAATCTGCAAGAACATTGTCGTATCCATCAGTAGTCTTATTTCGGGAGACACGTTACGTATCAAGATCGTTCCTTGACTTTGCGATACGATTGAGCCTGCACTTGACCTTTTACTACCGATTTGAGCGCCTTTTAGCGGCACTTGTTTGGCACGTCAATGTGAATAGAATAATCGTGGAGTCAAGAAAAATGAGTCGAAACAAGCAGCTTATGTGCCCCAGAAGTCTGTACCGAAAATCATTGCCCTTGTGTATCTGGCAACTGGTGGATTAGTACTTACAAAGCGTATTCGACTTACAACGAAGTATCCAGAATGCGTTGTTTACGCTTATCGTTGGGAAAAGACTGTCACTCCGTCGTTGTCTTAGTCTAATTGATACTAAAGTGAAACCAAGAACATGTGATGCATGGATTCACCCAGTGGCTGCTTATAACAAAGTCAAAGACCTCACAGCGACGGGATTGCTCACTTCGTTACTAATTATCAATCGGCGACTAGCAGAATGGCCTGAGTAACTGGCGCACTTGTCGGAACTTACTTTGTATGGTTTACGGAATGAATCCTTTTAAGATCACTTATTGTCTCTATCCTGTACACAGCTAACTCATTTACACTGACATTGAGCGTGTCCCAGATTGAGCAAATAAGTTTCACGACCTCAAATTGATGTCCGTAATTGCTGCCTTCTATTTATTAGGTAGCCTCATGTGGCTACTGACAGTCACACTAGACTACCTAATCAAATAGTAGTTTTATGACCCGTTCTTATGTTATAGACCACTTATATGCTTTGTTCTTTGGTCTCAAGTCAAAGACCAACCAATCCCGAAATAACTCGATCTAAACAATTAGACCAATCAAGTTCGAATTTAATGTGTCCTACTCGAATTTTCATAGCTTCACATCAAATATCCACTTTCATTCATATATCGAATTAAATTCGAGTTTCCGTAATGACAATCACCCGCCATATTGCTGACCTTAGAATAGAATATCGAGGAATTCTGCTAGAGTTTAAGAAGAGAAGGAAAACTGGCTAGCCCTTATTTTTAAGTGCCAGTAACTAATAACTTAGCTTGATTCGCTAGAACGCTCGTGGTGTTGTTATTTAAAGATTCATCGTGTCGAGACGTGGAGCGACCAGCAACTTGATTGGTTATGCATAATGACTTTTGTTACCCAAAGTGCAACTCGATATACTGCAACTGTGCAAGAGATGACGACATGTCGTTAATAATAAAATGCCATAAACAAAATCGAAAATTTGTTAAAGGAGCTATGCAGTCCACCAAATTTTTAGAAAATACGCACCAATCCTTTCTAATAATTGTCGTAACTTGCTGCTGACTTGCGGGTAAACCAATTGTAGTTTTGCAAGCTTCTGGTAATTGCCATATTCTGTGTTACATATTGTATTAATTCCTCGGTATGTACACTGTCTCGATCACAATGTCGAAACAAGAAACCCACCAGCTGCCGCCATTGATCAGTCACAGAATCCTGAACCGCAAAGAAAAGTAAGAGATCGACCAACTTTATGAAAAAATGTTTGAGCAATTAAGTCAGTTGCAGCGGACTCATTTGGGCGGTGGTAGGTTCATCTTCATCGGACGAAGCCTGCAGCACATAAACCTGTGAAAGCAACCGGCAGAAAAAACTTGTGTCTACTTGATTGCTCGCGTTTAGAACCACAAATCAAACAGTGATGGAGCTCGTGAAAACATAGATTTTCCAGAATTGCGAGGTAGCCTCGTTTCAAGCAAAGGATTGGGTTGTCGTAAAGTCGCAGCTTGAACAATTTATTGGTAGAAATTCACTTAGCAGCACTTGTTGAGTTTCGAACGGTGCAAAGAACCAATCCATGTTTAAAAAGAGTAAGAAATTGATGTACTCTGTAATTTTGTGCTTTCCAAGTCTTTATCATCGCTCTTAAAACTGAAACCACAACTTCCAGCAGAAACACGGATAAGAAACTTGGTGAAATTGACCGCAGACTACTTTCACACCCTTTAGTCGAACAAAGTGCGAGCAGCGCACAGTGCTATGACATAAACCGGTGCCAACGAATGCAACAAGATCAGCTATATCTATCATTCTCAACTAATGCACCGGATGCAAATTTGCCGCTTCTGATATTTGATCTAGTAGAAGTAAAAGAAAACACGCACATCCACCAACAGAATCCAAACAATGAACAAAACTTTGAGACTCAATTATGCTAGTACCAGGTTCCAGTAAGCCATTACAGTCGTTTCCACTCACGTCGTAGCAAATACGCTTAGGTCACAACTTCGTTCATCATAGCAAAAGCAAATTTTAGATATGTCTGGTTGCCCTGCGCTTTCAGCCGCAACGGACTTCAAATCATTTTTCAATGGGCTCACCAATGTTATCTTTGCACATAACCTTCTCATTAAATAATTGTTGTTCTGACGGTACAATGGACCTGTATTTGACCCTCTCATAATTAAAACTGCACGTGGTAAAGTATCCATATCCACTACACTCTTCTGCATATGCAAAGCTAAACGACGAGCTGGCGACTGGCTAAGGCGCAAAAAAATAATAAAGTCACCACGCCAGCAACGTGCGTTTCACAATTTTTAGGCAACATCTGATGGGAGCACGTACGTTGCCGACATTGATATAGATATCTTATCCATGGCAAACAGATCAATCTCAGAAGTAGCAAATAAAACAGTAGAGTCGTCAATCTGGTTACAATAAATAGTATATCTCATAATAATTACCTCCGGCGCACCGTAATGAAATTGTACCCATTTTCCGACCGCTTCGTACAGAAAATGGAGATGTAATAGTGACTCCGCTTCGGTAAAACACCAGCCTTGACAGGCGCCTCATCGCGATCGCTCATCAGCTGAAAGTAAACATTAATCACCTAGTCAACGATAAAAACAAAATGGCATCAGAAGCGAAACATCCGATAATGCTTTTCTCATGCAATGAATGTAGCATTTAAGGCAATCACCTCGTCATATAATCTCTAAAACGGCAGCAAGTATTGAAGGTGACGGCGCGTATGAGAACCTCATCCCTCTCCTTTCTTGCTCTTTTTCTCGGGCGACGTACGGGGACAGAACTTGCTTCCTAAATGCACCCGTCGAAGATGGTGATTGTGGCAGCGGAGGTGGCGGGCCGACTGTGCTGCTCCCGCCGCCGTGGTTGCCATCTCCATGTTGGCGTGGTGGGTGGCAAATTTTACAATTACTAGTACCGTTTATAAAGAGAATAGCAACTAGATACGTGAAAACATCATCATAAGGATAGCTCTCATACAAAATATCCCGACGAAATTAGCGACATTACCATTTTTATGTGGTTTCCGCTATCTCAAATGGATCTCAGCAGTTGAAATACAAGTCCGAAACATTAAACCTAACCGCGATTGAGATTAGATCGAGTTTGTGATTTGCCCTAAACCACGCCTTACTCAAACTAAAACTGAAACCTCCTCGATTTTTCTGCTGCGAAAGTTCTCTATTATCTATGTTGAGAGGTTATGATAGTGAACTTGTCTTAAGTAACAGTCTCTTATTGAGGCGGTTTCTGCTGCACATTCGTGTTATCTGTAACATGTCTATTACGGTATAGAAATTGACGTTTTCCAGATTATGTATATATATGACTTAATCGTATAGGATTTACGCACCAAATGATTAAAAATACTGTAATTGACGTACATAACCTCAATGTGGCAGGCTTTGATCTGATGGTCTATTGAGAGAAAATCTGGATTTCCAAACCTGATCATGCTTCCTCAAGGCCTATTTAGCAGCGTCCTTGGGCGTTCATGAGAATTTAAAGCACCTGCCTCCACTCTCTGGCGTTCCAAATTTACAAAGTTTGATCCTCGCATGGACCTCGACTTTTCTTCTTTTGATCAAGTTATGAAGCTAAGAAACTGTTTTTTTCTACTTCAACTTGAATGGATACCAGACATGTCACCTCTAACGAACTTAAAAAAACACTCTCTTACGACCAAACCCTCTCTGTTGCAATAGACCATACGACATCAATCTAAGTTCTTGCCAGGGGGATGGTCTTCTTGAAACAATGGTTACGACCTGGTTAATAGGATCCGAATGGAGCGGTTACGCCGTTTCTAGGCAACTCACGGACTGAGAAATTCTTCACCATTCGTATGTGGAGAAATCGGTAGTTACATGTCGACAATGAACTTATCCTGGCAGAAATATAACACGAATTCGCATTAACGTAAAACAGCAGTTTATTGCCGACATCGGAAAATTGTCATCTTATTGGTCCTAGCCAATCATGTCCCGGAAATTAGTGGTGTGATGGATATCATTGACTGATAAAATTTTCCAGCAGTTTCCTGCCGGATGAATTGGACAGTTTGTACTTAACATTTCTATACTGCTATTGTGAAGGAACTATTTTGAATAAACTCAATACAGTGCAAAATCGGCTTGCACACGGAATGAATACACTTATTGGCGGCTATTTTAACCAATACTACGTGAAAGAAAGTATGAATCCGAAAGACACGACGCAAAGTGGCGCATCCGTGCTCATCATAGAAGAGACCAATGTACCTCCCCCTTCGGTGACAAAAACGGGACTGGCAATAAATTGATGACAAGTTGTTTCATGCATAAATTTTATTGAAACGATGTTGATTTTAAACATGAGTAATTAGTAAAATTGACCTGTGGATCAGATAGGGCTTGGTATAATCTTCTTGTTGTATCTTTTGCATGCGCTCAAATCGAATTTCTACCTATAATACGGGGGTTTTACTTAGCAGTCCAAAAGTTAGCAATAAATTGCTGTTTTACGTTAGTATCCGATTTCAAGTGCTTTCTTTGGTGAAGATCGAAGACAAGAAGGAGGCATCCAGCGTGCTTCACGGTACCGCTAGTGGGCCGCTCTCAACCTCAAACGATGGCAGCAACAGCTAAGGTGACTAGACAATATATACATTAGAGTGGTTCCTGTTACCGATTGCAATTAAGCGAAAAAAAATGTTCGAGGAATGTTCTACAAACGCCTGACTCTACGCAGCCTTCGAACCGCCGAACGGCACGGTGTATAGTATACCTTCATCACACAATAAAGATTCTCGGCGCGAGAAATGGCACGAAAACGTACCCGGGAACGCCTTCCCAAGAAGATGTCTGGCAGCGAGGACAGCAGCTTTGAGGACGAAGACAGGGCCCGTAGCTGTTCGAGTGGAAGCAGCTATGATGACGAAGACAAGGGTAAGAGGGGGGGGCAGGGGTCACAGCCGCCCACGGACCCGCAAGACGGAGCAGAAAAATGACGACAGAGAAAAGCAAACAGCAGTTGGACCTCCGCTGGACGAAAGAAAATTTACAAGTTAAGATGAAGTAAGCGCATATATGACTGTATATGAAGCGCGATCATATCAGGTGCGAAGGATGATATAAATACTTTTATTGAAGCTCATACTATGTATTTGTTTTGCAATTACAGGTTCGAACAAACTCCTATTGTCTTTTTTTGAATGAGTTTATTCATGTGTTTCTAATTTGTTTACTGTTTGATTTACCTCTTCAGGTGCGAACCACTCCTATTGTCTATTTTTGAATTGTTATTGAGTTTATTCATGTGTTTCTAATTTGTTTACTGTTTGAATTACCACTTCAGGTGCGAACCAACTCCTAGTGTCTTTATTTGAATTGTTATTGAGTTTATTCATGTGTTTCTAATATGTTTACTGTTTGCTTTACCACTTCAAGTGCGAACCAACTCCTATTGTCTTTTTTTTAATTGTTATTGAGTTTATTGATGTGTTTCTAATATGTTTACTGTTTGTTTCACCATTTCTCAGGTGCGAAAAAAATGCTATTGTCTTTATTTTTGGAAATTAAATTAACATAATGCTGTAGCACTTTCGATTACGCTCCTCAACTTCTGTTGAAGAAAGAAACAGGCGTATTCGGACCACAAAATCGAATGCCAAAATCATATCGAGTGAGTGGAAGGCGTACGCCCGCACTCTAGAATGTACACACGCTGGAGAGTACAAGTGCCGAGGATCTGGCAAACGACTGGGGCAAGAGGTAAGGTCCATGGGTACGTGTGCGTGGTATTATTGCTACATGTTTGTCTACAATTTGTTCAATAAATGCGTTCGTACCTTTATATTCGTGAGTGTAGTTCAACATGTGTGTGCAATGGCGACAGGACAAGGAGAAGTTTGTTGTTGCTGTCACCAATTGCGACTTGAAGAATTCTCACCGGCTCTCACAGATTGCATGCGCACAGTATCCTGCCAACCGGTTGGCGCTGAGCCAAGAAGTGTTGGAAAGAGTGGATCTGCTTCGTAAATCTGGAGCGAAAAAGAAAAGTATTCGAGAATACATTCTCGAAAATTCAGATGCCTCACCAAGCGCCCGGGACATGACGAATTTATTAAGGAAACTCAAGATGCTCAAGCGAGGCGTGATGCCGTCAGTGGACAGATTGCGAGGATGGATGAGAGAGTTTTGGGAAGAAGAGCCAGGGAACATAGGACGCATCTTCACGGAACGGATACAAGATAAGGTAACAATTGAAATATAACGTATTAAATGAATTATATGTATTGAAAATCATTGTTGTGCTATTTAGAATTTTGCCACATTTATCACATTCCAGACGAGAAACATGCGTGACATTTTCTCTCGTTTTCCAGAGGTCCTTCTGATCGACGCGACGCATGGAGCCAATTCCTCGAAATACATGGTATTCAGCTTCATGACACACGACGTTTTCGGTAAAGGGCAGTATGTGCAGCACGCCCTAATTCAGAATGAGCGTGCTGAAACGCTTTCTACTGCTAAAGTGACGTTCAGAATCTACAACGAGAAGTGGCGCAAGGTGCAATGCTTAATTATTGATAAAGATTTTACCGAAATGTCTGTTTTGTCTGCTGCTCTTCCCTCTGCGCGGATACTACTGTGCCGGTTCCAAGTCATAAAGTGGCTTCGAAAATAAATTACGTCTGATGAGTATGGATTTACGGCATCGAAAAATGAGAGACTCAAGGGACTAGTGGAGTTGCTCGTGTATGCGAAGATTGACCAAGAGTACACGAAGCACCGGACGTACATGAAGCATCTACTTCTCCTGGAAACGGACAGCACCGCTTCGAACGTTAACACCACCGATCTCGATTATGAGACCTGTCATTCGCTAGACGGTAGCGCCACCGACTCGAGTAACACACTTTAGAATCAATTCGACTCGAAAAAACTGGGACAACTGCAAGGACATGTGGTGCGCTTACACTCACTCGCCAGAACGCTGTTACATTTGGCAACAACACCAACAACCGGTTATAGTTTTCATGGAGACAACCAAAGTACGTTGACGATTTATTTACCAGCGTCGACGGCTGCATTGGATCAATTATGTATTACCAAAGTGTCGTGCAAAAGGACTGTTTGCAGCGCATAAACAAATTTTTTGTTGTTCGGAACTCAACATACGACGCTGAAATGACACAAGTTGCTAACATAGTAAGTGATCACGCATGCAAATTGATTTACCAGGAGTACGCGTTTGCAATTTCGAGTGCGGCGAAATATAAATTTTACGAAGGAATCATGAACGTCTTTTTCATTAAGAGCACGGTCACAGACGACGAGGCACGTGATGAACTCAACGTGGAATATAACGTGGAGAAAACAAAATGGGAATGCTCTTGTCTGTTTATGTCAACACGACTTCTGCCATGTCGACATGTATTTTACATTCGCAAGGCTTTGAATTTCGAGCCAGTGATCCCAACTAACCTTTTACATTCACGGTGGATAATTTCGTTGGTACGGAGCGAGCCAACAATCGAGTATGCCCCTGCCGAAGCATTCAATGAAGACGTGATTCCCGCTCCGGCCAAAGCTCCATGGGATCAAAATCGTAAGTTCAAGGCAGCAAATGAAGTCGGCATTGAAATAGGCCAAGCACTGAGTGAGCTCGGTACCAACGAATTTCGGGCAGCTCTCGCGAAGCTTAAGAAAATTGAATATACGATGACGATGAGAAAACATGGTGAACGTGTATTAGCGTTGGAAATGCAATCAAATTGCATCGATACGGATCCCTATGTGTCAGCGGCTCAGACAAGTCAAGATGGCAGTAAGAACTCGGTTGTTAAAGTGTCTCCAGGTGTGCGGGAAAAAAATCTCAGTCGGTTGTGCAAACAAGTGATGTTACGGGTGGAAACGTGGACGAGTCGGTTGCGCTACAGACTGGATCTAACAGTGGAGACCGTGATGAATGTGTAGCGGTACCGACTAAAAATGTTGAGGAAGATGATGTCCCAGCCACTCAGGTCCAGGTCAAGACGATGTTGATAGCTGTGCCGACTTTGTTATTTCGAGTCCACCACGAGCACGTGGTCGACCGAAAATAGAATCAAAGGCAAAGCGAGCTACACAGAAGGCAAGTGCCCAGTACGCGAAAGAAGCTTCGCAGATGTACCACGACCAAGTCAGCCTTGCTACCAAGCAGAGTATCATGTGCAGTGACGCAACATTCAATACAGCGAAGAAAGTTGTCGAACGTTTTGGATTGGTTGAAATTAAGAGAGAGACCAAGCAACCGAGACCGTTTACACTGGATGAAAGAATCCATGCCTGTAGAAGACCTGTCTCGTGTTCTACCGAAGTCAATACTTTCGAAAATGTGCTTCGCAAATCGTTCGTCCACAAAGAGAAACCCCTGACCTCGCAGAGTCGCGATCCAAGTACCGGAGATCGGAGTATTCGACCGTTCGACTTTAAACCTGGCATCGTATTACGGAAAGAATAAACAGATTGAATTTACTATCGATTGGGCAGACTCGGTGGATGTTTAAATTGATAAATCACTTGAACAATGTTTCCAAGTATCGAAACACATGGATATTGTACCAGCGCTAAACTCAATCCAACTTCAAACCGAGAAGGTACGTTGATGTCATTTATTTCTTGTGGTAATTTCTAACTTGGAGTCACTTATTCGTATTTAGGTCAATATTGTGGACTTTGCTGGGCGAATACAATTGAGCGACGCCGCTCTTCATTTCGCTTTACAAATAATTTTTCAAGACAATAGCCGCGTTGTCGTAGTTGTGCCGTCACCTACTGGTGCTATCGGCGTGGATGATATGGATAAAAGGATACGAGTAATGCTTTCGAAGGACGGTACCGACTATGTTTTTTTTTCGCTACTGTTCGGCTGCAACCACTGATGTTGCGTGTTTGCGCGTATGAGTACTCAAGAAATTTATTACTACAACCCCATGAGTTCCAGCCATGCGCACGAGGCATATCTTTTCGAGCACGATAAACTCCGCCGAATTCTTCCGCCGAATGGACCTGCGCAGTAAACTTGCTTTGCGTATCATAAAAAATGACTAAGATAATTTTGGCAACTGTTTACCTGCATGCAATATTGGCGACAGAGTCAGGTGAAGCCCTCTCTCTGTCTTGAGACAAGACCGCAATTATAAACTTGCTTTTAGTATGAGAAGAAAATGAGACTTAGGAGATTCTGGCAACTGTTTAGCTTAAATTCACATCGATTGGATTGACACGTGGTTGGTTTGAAGAGGGTCCTTGTTTTCCTGCCAAGTCAATATCCAGCTATACGTATAGTCGCGTTTTATGTCGGTTTGTACATTTACGGGCAAGACTACGGAGCACGCACATCATACCACGCGTTACAAAGAAAGTGTACGGAGGGAGTGAGTAATCTAAGAAAGTACGAAGATAGAAACATTTCTAACAAGCCAATTCTGACCAATGACGTTGCATCTTTAAAAAAGGCCTGAGTATTCTGATGATTAAGTTAAATATCGATGTGACTTACTTTTCGTGGATGAAACAATAGCAGAGTTTCTCTGTCAAGCGCAGGCAGTGGCTACGCTAACTTCAAGTCTTGAGATGGAATGGTAACGCTGGAATGGAGATCACAAGGCCTTTTGCTCGCAAACTAACGATATCAGCTCCAAGTATGCTTTTCTAAAAACGTGCACTCGCACGAAGAGTCCACTTGTCGAGCAACTTTCAGATTGGTGCGACCAGAATCTGGACGACTGGGAACAACTGGAACGCACGAGTCAAAAACTAATTGTCATTTGTTTAGCCACGCTCGAATACTTGCAACGCTATGACTGGTTCTTTTTGCTCAGTCTGATCGTCTTGGGCTATCTCGGCTGGATTGTTGTCGTCACGCTCGCGTACGTCCATCCGTACAAATGTCAGCTCACGTGGTTGCTTGGTCCGCGAGGCGACCACGTGGATCTAAAGCTACTGATTGGACTCTTTACGACATTTGTGTACTGAAGCCTCGAACATTCGCCGATTTCGTATTTCTTTTACGCACTCTTTCCACTGGTGTTTTGGATTTGTACGTGGAATCAATGGATTTACTGCGTTCTTGTGGCGATACCCGCGCGTTGCGGGCGCATTGGAAACACGTAGCGCTGATTCTCGTCTGTCTTGAGCTTGTTGTGCTTGGATACGAACGTCGCGCGATCTTTGGGCTCCTGTTTACGTAACTTGCGATGTGGCCGTACGTTAGTCGAACAAAACGAGACGAAAAATGTACGATGCGCTGGTTTGGACTCTTGTCGCACCAGTTTTGGACGACTAGTTGTCTGGGGATTGCCGTGTTTCCGTACTTACCGAGTGAACATGGGTAACATACAGTGTTAGTGGCATCTTGACGTTGCTTTTGAGTGGCATTGTACGGCATCAACTCGGTCTTAAGTGGCGGAGCGCTTCGTTCCTTGCCGGCGCTTGTTCATTGCTCTTCTCGCTGCTTTCTTTGTACTGTACGATGACGTATTGGGACGGAGAACGAAGTAAACCACCAATTGTACTCACGCTCGCGAATTGGCTCCTGGCTGGTCGGCCAGTCGTACAGTTGCTCGTGAGAGTACAAAAGCTCAAAGATGAGTGGCAGGAGGTAGAGGAGACGGGCTTGAAACAGCCAGCACCTGGACGTACAAGAAAATGTACGACGACTCGTGGACGTGATGCTCGCGTTTGCGCCGTCGTACATTTTGGTCAGTATTCCGTACGAAGTCTTGTTTTACGTGGTCTTATGTGCTGTATTGCTGAGTTGGTTGATCTTTGAAGCGCTGTCAGCTGTCGAGACAGCCTCGTCGTCCATGTGGCATGAAGTTCAGCGCGCGTTTCTCTTTCTGCTCTTGATTCAAATCGCTTTTTTTGGTACAGGCAACGTCGCAAATATGAGCAGCTTTGAAATCTCGTCCACGTATCGCTTTGTCACTGTGTTTGCACCGATTCTCATGGGTACATTATTAATGCTCAAGATCTTGATCCCCTTTATGCTCGTGCCGCCACGTTTCACTTGATTCTATTTCATAATTTTTTCTTGCGTGCCCACAGTTCAGTTGGTAAAATACCGTAGCGAAATTGGGTCATGAACTGTAATTTTAGTTCACATTTTTCCAACCACTAGTTGTGTTTTTTCGGGGTCGTCAGCGGATTCCATCTCTACAACCCGACCCTAGTTGGCATCGCGTGGCAAAGTAAGACCCAGAGCTGTTTAAGAGGTGGTGAGATAGAAGACGAGATCAGCCCCAAGAGCTACAACTAGAAGCATAAAAGAAGAATCCGCGGTAATATATGTCTGATAATTGATGAATGGACTATGTTCTAATACAACCTTTGTAAAAACGTATATCAGAAAGAAAGACCCCAATGATCACAACACCACAATAAGGTATGCGCTGTACTGGTCACACTGGTTAGGTAAATCTAACATACACTTCGTTTGTATACGCTCTTTTTAGATGGATTAAGAAATCCAAATCACTAACAACTTGTTGGGTGATCATTCGGTCGGGAGATGTCCTGCGTAACCCCACAACCTTGACGGCACAAACGCCTCGCTGTACGTGATGTCATTAAGATCTACAGTGTTGCTAGATTTGTGTGTTTTTAAAACGCCCAATATGGATGGCAACAACTCTTGGTTCGTGTGTGGCCGCGATCCGTAGGATATTGGGGCCTTCGATGGGTGATTATTATCTACGCGTTCGGAAAGAGTTGGTTCTCGACGTATGGAGTTGATCCCTTGATTTTTTAGATGGGACACATTGTTATCAATCTTGCGTCGCTTCCTATGACGCACTGGCGGCTCCAACACCCAAGTCTGAAGGCGGGCCTGACCTTTTGCGTTTGCAATGTCTTTTGTCGTCACCATTGATGTTGGATCCGACAGCAACAGGTCCGCATGAATATTAGCTGCTCGTACGCCCACTGCAGACTGGTTCTGGATCCAGTTTGCTGCCGTGAATAAGGGAAAATTTAAATTGTGCTTCGCGGCACGCTGTCGATGAAGGACATGAATGCGGACGTCCGCCGATGCAAGGTGGTTGTGAAGTGTGCTACCGTCTCGTGTATAAGCAATCAACCATTTTCCATTCTCGAAGACGACCTTCACTCGCATTTTGCATCCTATCTTCTTTGACCCGCGCCCTAGCCGCTGGCGCTCGTCTAGTGTAAGCTTGTGATTATTGCGGGGCTGGCCATGACGGTCGCAGGTGTAAAGCCGACGTAACATAGGTTTGTTCTCAAGGATCGTGAGGCAGTAGCCATGAGCCCGACTCCAATCGTGAAGAGACTTCTCGGCTTCTTCCACGCTCGAGTAGTAGTTTGTAGGCGGTGGTGGAATCATGTGGACGTGCGGTGGTACGTACCCCTTGTTTACTATGCGATCATCAAGACGAATAAGCAGATCTTGTGGATATTGCACTCGCGCATCTGTCCCGGTTGAGATGGGTGGCGCAGGCATATCAGAGGCGGGCTTTCTTCGAACGGCGTAGAAGTGGTCGGGTGGTACATTACAAAGGAGGTGGATGCAACGGTGCTGGGTGGTTGGTTCGTATAATATTGGTTCGTATTGGTCAGAATTGGCTGGTTAGAAATGTTTCTATCTTCGTACTACTCACTCCCTCCGTACCCTTTCTTTGTAACGCGTGGTATGAAATGCGTGCTCCGTAGTCTTTCCTACATTTACCGATTAATGGTTACCGATTCGGTCCAATCGGTAGCAAATGCACTTTTTTGTGTCCAATTGAGGGGCCTCAGAGTGCATATATACATTGTCCGAGGAATTATATAATATAATTGGATTTTGTGTGCTTTTTTGTTTTGTAATTGGATACAGTCAATCCAATTATAACTAGATCCTAGTTGGTATTAGCAGCAAAAACAGGTAAAGAGTGTGATGGAATGGTACATGAACATGATATTAACGATGTATATTTGCTTGAGACCTTCGTTTTCATACTCTGAAGAAGCACCTTCGTTCAGAGCCATATTTTATCTCAATTTGGTTGGAACCTTTCGTGATGTACGGTTTAACATAACGAAGTTAAACACCAGATCCTTAATTATACTTGTGATGAAATTCTAGGTTGTTTCTAACACGGAGATCAGTCAGCTTCTGGATTTGTCATACCAACTTCTGGACGGAGAAGTAGACCTGGATCGTTTCACGGTAAGCGGTACGTTTAGACATATATGTGAACATTGAAGTTTAGCTAATCATGGTGTACTGAAATTACCGTCAGATTTTGAGCAAGAAGACTGCGTATTCACGCTTAATTGTGTGCGCAATGTTTCTAAACGGAGTCGTCGATAAAGCCGCGCACGATATGGCTAAAAATATTTTCCTGCAAATGGGCGAGTATTTCCAGCTTCAGCACGATATTTGGACTGCTACGGGTGAAAGAAAGGTAGGAACGGATATCGATGCAACTGGCAGGTAGTTCAAGGGTCAGAACGTGCGACGCCGAACAGAGATAAAGACTATAGAAAAATAAATTACGGGCGGAATCCACCCTAGTGCTGTTTCAGCCGTCATGAAGCTTCACAATGAGCTCGATCTCACTTCGGAGTACCGCCGTTACGAGGATAAGACACTCTGCGAGGAGATCGCGCAAGTGGCTATACTGCCTTCAGAGGCTTTTACTTTGCCGGTAAGGAAAATCTTCAAGCGCAATAAGTATGCACTGGTGCTGGAGTGAGAAACGGATGGGCTTGAGGCAGCGTTTGATTAAAGCTACAGACATTATGTCGAATTCCAGAAATAAATGTTGGCTGGCATAAGAACTTTGCTATTGTCTAGTGTTATGTAGAAGTAGCATCTATCGGTATAACGAGATCCGTAATCATGTTGCCACTTCAAAGAGAACGACAAGGTTCGTCTCAAATTCAACTGATTTTCTGTCTATTGTAAGTATACGGCATGTATAATACCTGCTTTTGCTGACTAAGATCTACACCAAAGCTCAATTGGTTTCGTCAAATGTCCAAAATAGAATCAGTAATGACCAAAATTATTCGTCGGACCTGCTAAAGAAACGCAGACGAGTGTCGTTGGAGAGACTGCTGAAACGGATGTCGTGAATGCCGATGGACCTGCCAAGATCACTTTTGTCGGTAAACAGGTGGAAATAGCGTGGAAATAGCTCATGCTGTGCTCAGGTAGACTTAAATTCTTCGTTACTCTACGATATGATCGATCAAGGAGCTCAAACATTTAAGTAAATTATAGTTACTTGGGCATCAGATGATTCTGCTAATTCATCATTGCGACGACTCTGGATACCAAGGTCGGTGAATCATTACATTGCCAGTTTCCCGAAGCACTGTCGTCCAATAGGATCAAGGACTTTTTTAATAGATGCCTATGAATGCCAAGACTTCTCGAAGTTGTTTTAATTATTCACGAAGTTGTTCCAGTTCATCTTGTTGAACATTCACCTTCGACTCCAACACAAAAATCCGATCCTCACTGACAGGGTCAAGATCAAATGCGTACTTTACTATACTTTCCGAGCGAAAAACGCGATTTTTTTTTGACGTCAAAAGTCAATTGAAGGTATCGCCCTTCCAAAACTTTCAACATGCGCTGGACGTCACCAGACTCGTCCACTTCACTGTCTAGTGAGTCTTGAAAGCACTGGAAAAGGTGGTACACGTTACGTTTTCCGTTGTCTTGCAATGAAATTGAGTATCTTACCTTCAGATAATATATTTCTGATGTATCCGAGATAACGTTGGCTGACGTGACATAGACGGCTTTAGCCATCTCGCTCTTTTGTCTGTACGTAGGTGACAATAGCATTACGGTCAATCCCGATCTTGGGGAGCATAATTTAGCATATTTTAGCTACCACTCGTACCATTGCTTCTTACTGGATCGGTCCTCCATCCAAATACTCAATTTGTTGTTTTTCAGCTTGAGGACGTAACTGTAAAATGTCTTCGGAGCTGCACCGAATGTAGTTATTCCCTCTACCTCAACATCATTTATTTGCGCCATAATGTAGATCTGCTCCTTGATAAAAAACCGAATTATGAAAATGCCAAGGCATTCATAAAGGACCAGTTGGACTTTTCTCCGAAACGGTGTGAAGATATCGTTTAGATTATCAAACTGAAACAGCGCGGCTTCCCACAATCTGGACAATGGTTGTTCTTGCCGTCATTTGAGCAAAACAGCTGACGGAAGACTTAGCGGCGGAATATGTTCTCGGTTCCAAGACGCTAGGCAAATTTGCCGATTATTTCGTCGTGAACTTGTTTTTGCTCAATACTCCAGGATTGCGTACGTTGCGAGTGGCAAATTTACAACACTCATAGCCATCGTGAGGGCGTGCAGTCAGCTCCTTTTTTGATGGATTTACCTTGCAACGTATCTTTTAAATGAATGTTATCGTGAATCCTACTGAAACAGTAACAATCCACGTAACAAACGCAATAGAAAAAGAGAACCTGTTAGTGTCCACAATTCTTTATCTCCAAACGACTACCAATAGGTCCAATGTGAAGGCAGACTTTGCATTGTTAGACAAATACCGGTACATTATAGGGTTCATTTGTGGAAAAGGAACGACATCAAACCGAAGTGCTGCACATGGAATCACTGGATGGCGAGTTTGCGCATCGTGAGATTACACAATTTGAACAAACGGAACACGTGAATGACGAGATGGTCCACTTGGATCATGGACGTGAAGAGTTTTTGCATCTTAAATCACGTCACGATGCAATGTCCCGCTTCGAGTCTTCAGTTTCATCAAATGACGCCAAAAATGGTGGACATCCCGAAGAATGCGAACAGCAGCCGCCATCACCGACGATTAAACGCGATTTCTCGGCCACAGGGCCACTTCATGGCGTTAAAAGTATGTTTGATCGACAAAAGCAGTCTCTCAAGCAGCAGAAACTCTGGAATCAAAGTGACACAACGAAACAGATTCCCTAACGTACGTAGGCCTGCTACTTACAGTGTTTTTCTTATGAAGAGACGATCAATTAATTATCCGTGCTGAAATTGCTATCGCTGCTGTTGTTGCTCAGTGAATATGTCGATCGTTTGACGGGTGTACCATCCCCACTACTGGTCTCTTCGACTTCGTTCTCGAGACTGCCATAGCCCTTGCTTGCTACTTTGCGACTAACCATCTCTTTGACTTCTTTCTCCTCGGCGTAATCGATACAATTGGCCACATAATCGAACAATTCCTGGCATGTGAGACCTTCTCGAGAGATAATTTTCAGTGGTACGACTTCATGCTGTTTCTCAATACCAGTACGAAGCGGGTCGTGATCGGCTCCAGGCGATAAGGAAATCTCAACGCGAAAACGTTGAGGATCCTCAAGCGAGTGCTGGCCACGCTCAAAGACACGGACGACAAAGTGCGTCATTAGCAAAGCTCGGGAATGTCTTCAATCCACTTGCGCGATTCTTCGCCAATTGGACTCTTGACGGTACATTCCTCACGACCATAACGCAAGACGTTCAATAGCGAATGCAGATGCGATTCACTGGTAAAATACAACCGTGTTCCCACGGATCGGTGCGCAGACTTGATCGTTTTCGCATAGCAAGGATTAAGACGATGCGTGTTATGGTCTTTCAATAGATGAGGCTTGAGTCCCCGCGCGAGATCCAAGTCGGTATTGATCTTTGACAAGAGAGTCCGGCACATGGCCGATCCAATAAAGATCTTTTCGTCGACATTAATGCCATACTCTTGCGGGACAAGCGCGTGAAATAAAGCACTGGAAATATCCAAGAGGTCTCGCACGTCGGTCAAATTAAGGTGCGCATTGTGCACGGCATCATACCGAATACAATCGTGAATGTCGGGGATCTTGGACAAATCGTATGTATCCCGTTTTTTCACATAAAAATCACGATACATTTTCGCCCACCGTTCTCGCATCACGTCGAGCGTCTCGCGACCACACGGTTCCGGGTACTTGATTTCTTCGGGTGACAAGGCTTTTTGAGGTCGCACGTGGCGTAAACCGACACTACTATTGGCTGCATCACTTGAAATGTTGCTTCCTTCGCTATGTTCCTTTCGAAGAGCGTACGAATGAACATGACGCGATCGCGAGTAATGGAGCTTATCGACACAAGCAGATCGACCCATTGTAGAGGCAACCACATGCCCCGCCGTAGCTGCGGCGGCGGCTTTGGTCTGTTTGATTTCACTTCGATACTATGCTTTCTCTTGGATCATACGCGTGAGTTGTTCCTTTAATGAATGCAGCAATTTGTGCATGATGCCCATCTTTTCAATCGGTTGATCGACTTTTGTCAATGCCAAAGCCACGGACCGAATGAGACGGGAATTCGAATTCATTAATTGACTGCAGTGGTCTTCGCGGTGGATGATTTTATGCAGACGCTGCTTGACATGCATGATAATTTCTGGTAGCTTGCTAACCGCCGTCCCAATCTTACTCACACATGCCGCGCAGCTCATTCCTGTGACTGTAAACTCGAGCTCAAGTGAATCGTCATCGCCTGGTTCCACGACATGCGAAAACGTCGATCATTGCGCGCCAATCACGGCCGTCTTGAGCCGCTTGAAGAACACGCAATTTGACGTCGAGATTGTAGCGCTGATATGGCAGCTTGGTGGTTGGATGGGAAATGATACCTTTTTGATAAATGCGCACGCTCCTGGGAGCGCGAATAATGAATTTGGCGCGAAAAAGTCGCGCGCACCTCGCCCGAGGCTAAATCCCGCTTGATTTTATTTTTTGTTTGGTTGGTAATGTTGATAGTTTTATACCCTTTGAAAATCGTTTGTGATGGTTTGTATAAATTATGAAAAGGTGTCGAATAATTTTGGTCATTACTGATTATATTTTGGACATTTGACGAAACCAATTGAGCTTTGGTGTAGTTACACATAATCCAATTATATTATATAATTCCTCTACATTAGTGGTTCTCACGGTTCGAAAGTAGGTACTTTGTAGGTAGGCAAAACTAGCCTATCAGTGCGTATCTACGACTTTCCAACCGTGAGAACCTTTTACATTCAGCAAGTGCGCACAGACTCGATTTAAGCCAATGATGTAAAAGAAACTCGTATTTTGTGTGAATCATGACTCGGTACAGTTATCTTCTATCTTTAACTAAGCTCGATTGGGTGCTTCCAAAAAAAATTAGCCAATCAAAAATACCTACAACTTCTCGTTTTGCCTTCAGCGATTCTCGCTGAAAGCAAACGTGTAAAAAAAGGGATTTGTAGGCAAACCGAAGATATGCTCTGATTGGTCAGTTTTGCCTACAAAGTACCTACCTCCGAACCGTGAGAACCACTATAATTGTACACACTGAAGAGTGACTGATTTGTAATTGTGATGGGCTGAGCCCGTCCCAGTCCCAACGTCCCAAAATGGCCCTGGGATAAAGCCATATGGTGGGACCGATGCCGTCCCGACGCGACCTAACCCCAGTTGGCTGATCCAATCGTTGTCGTTTATTTCGTCCCGGGACCTCGGGACATTTTGTAAGAACGGCCCTAAGGCCCTGCCCCCGGGACCGGGAGATTGCGGGTTCGGGTTCCACTGGGACGAAAATCCAAAGTCAAACCAACTTGGTTGGGCTGTAAGTATAATGAGACGCATTAAACCTGACTGCTCACTGGTAAAAAACCCTAAGCCCGCTACGGCTTGCAGGCAGAGCCTCCGCTAGCACTATGGGCAATGCTTGGTCCTGGTGCTTTGCACCTTTAAACCTCAGGCATATCGCGTGATTTCGTATTTTGCCACCATGCCCCCTCAACCTTGCTACGGTTGAGCAAGGATCCGGACTTAGCACTACTTGCACAGGAGCAAAACCCTAACACCAATGACTGTGTGGTGTAGTCGCTCTCAGAAATTCTTCCTGAGATGCGAACACCCACGGGGGCCCAGATGACTGACTGTCGGAGGGGGTACTCCGTCCATCCGAGTCATGATCCGATCCGGTTGGATCGGTCACTTCCATCACCTTGGTCGTGACGACTTGGATGATCCATGTTCGAAAAGCTCACCTTGTGTACCCGTCAGCACTGGCGGTTGCGCTCTCTTGATAGACCCTAGGGCGAAAAGTGTAAAGTCCGTCGAATAAGGAGACGAGGGTTAGGACTAGGGGTAGCTCCTGGACGGAAATCTTCACCGGGGAGCTCGATTGGCAATATACTTGAAGTTTGTATACTGCGACGGCTGGACCGAGAATAATCGATCGGCCAGCTAAACCTATGATAATAAAGGGGTAAATCCAAACGTGTACGTAATATGGAATCCAAATATAACTCCACAATCTTCCACAGTAGGCCAAACGTTACTACACTTTCCAATATGAGATATAACCGTGTTCAAAACACGGGCGACTTGAGGTGAGTATACACGACGCAGTGACTCCCGGTCAGGGGACTTCCGGTGGGTTACTTTAACCTTCCCCTAGCAAACCAATAACAGCAAGAGGGGACCTTGTTAGCCCTCTGCTGTAAACCAATGAAAGCGACTTGTGTCTAAGAAAGCGAAACGTATACTGATTTTTATCCCTATGTCTAATGCTCCCTTTTGTGTAACCTACCCCAAATAGCCCGGCTGGACAGTTATGTGTCTTACCTGAAGTGGCCCCGTTAGCTCCGATCGGATGCTCTTTGTGTACCGGCCCGGCCGGTACACCAACCCCAGCTGGTATCGGCCCAGCCGGTACACCGAAACCAGCCGGATCGGCCGGATGGCCATCCGCCTAAGCTCACTCCACCGCTGGCGTTAGTACTTCCTTGGCAGCTCCACGTCCGACCCAGGTGCCTCCTCCGTCCTCTAAGAAACTCGACCCCTTTCAGGCCCCTTCGCCCATACCTTCCGACCAATCCACCCTTCGGTTGTCCCCTAGCCGAGGTCATCCGGTTCGCCGGATCCGCTATCCCAACTACCCACATCTTGACCATACCCTTCTGGCCCGATTCCAGGCCTGGTACCGTCCTGCCGCTGGTTGATACATCCAGCGGCCACCAGATTACGTCCCTTGTCGGCCGATCCGGGCATCCAGTTAGAGACGACATTTCCATCAATCAGGTGGGGCGTTCACTTCCCATTAGTCCGTTAATTTCTAAGTCACTTCACCACAGCCGCCCCTGAGTCTTGTGCAGCCGCACAACGGTTGAGGCACGAGCTCACTACATCTTTCGCACTTTGACCCCTCCGCTGTCCCTATGTCTGGTCACGAAGACACCCGCACTGACCCATTGTCGGGACACTCCCCGACGCCTACAAGGCCATCGGTAGGCTGCTTAAGCGCCCTCTCTGCTGGCCTAGAGCGTCGTCCAGGGCAGCCCGAGGTGGATGCCCTGAAAGCTCAAGTCGCTGTCCTGACCGCTCAGGTAGCTAGCCTGGAGAAGGCGAACACGGAGTTGTCTCTGACCGCACGGCTGGCTGATCAGCAGGCGGATGAAGCCCGGGTCCGGGAGGTACTGGCTGACCTCCAATTCCAATGCTACATTAGCCGACTGGAACGTGCGAAGGCCGATCTCATTCGAGAGAGGGATCGCTACAAACAGCTGTCTGAATCCATTGTATCGTTGCGTATCTTGTACCAGAAATCGACGTCCGCCGTGAAATCCCAAAGTAAGTGCATCCTCGCTTGTTCAGGACCATCTCCATATCCCCTCACCCTGTATGCGCTCTCAGAACAGAGTGTCATGTGCTATCGCGTCTTGATGCTCGAGTCTTCCCAGGCCTCATGCGAGGTGACGGAGCACTACGAGAGGTACATCCTCCTCTCCCAGCGATTGGAGAGTTCGCAAGTGAACTTGGGCAATTTGGAATATCACCGGATCCGGCTTGCAAAAAAGCTGGGGAAGTATCAGAAAGCGTTGTATAGGTCGGCCTCTGCGCCGTCCGGGC
>MIQA02024331.1:6447-34723 GCA_001887855.2 Sclerospora graminicola
TGTATTTCCGCCCTTGTTTCCGGATCTGGGCTAATCGATTGTTGAAGCTGTTCTGTGGTTCTTTGTTGTGAAGACCAGGCATCTCTGCGTAAAGGTGCATAACGACGTTCCACTGGGGTTAGTCCATTTTGCCCATACTTAACATGAAATAATCCTCCCCAGTTCCTCCATGCTTGCGAGTATTTGTCCTTGAGTTCCAATAGCCAGAAAGTCGCCTCTTTCACCCGTAAGGTGTGGATAGCAATCGGTAGCGAAATTAGCCCGAGTCCTCCAACAGCTTTGGGGGTATACAGCAACGCCGGCGACATCTTGTGTCTGCTCGGTTCCACTTGTAGTTGTCTTCTCCATATGAACCTTTTTTGCAAGTGAATTAACCGCTGGAGCACTTCTTGTGGCGGGGCAAAAATTTTTGCTGTGAACAGTATCGCCGGCACTGCTATCGCGTTGAATAGTGTTACCCGCTCTATAACTGACGTTCCGCACTGTGCCGCCGTTAGTAGCCGCCGTTGTAGTGCCCGAATTCTGTCCTCCCAGTTTATTCTCCCTGTATCTCCAATTCCAACTTGATATCCCAGGTACCGGGTTGTTTCACCCGGTTGTAATACCGGTATACCATACCACTCCTTAGTAACTGGTATACTCTCCAAGAAAATATACTTGCATTTAGCTGGTTGTACTTGCAAACCAGATAGCCGTCCAAATTCCTTCACTATCTTCATCGCCGCTAATGCTTGATGACCATGTCTAAAGAAAATTGTCGAATCATCCACAAAGGAAGAAAATCTGTGTTCATAGTTGCATCCATCCCCTCCTTCAATCGTTAATCCTTCGAGTCCGGTGTGTTGTTTCAACGCCAAACCCAATGGTTCCACCGCCAATATGAACAAAAGAGGGGCAAGCGGGCATCCTTGTCTGATTCCGGATTTAACATCAATGGGCTCTGACAACATGCCGTTCACTAAAAATCTTGCTATCGTCCCTTCATGTAATTGGTTCATTAGGAAAATGAATTCCGGTGAGAAGCCAAATCTGGCCAGTACCTCCATCAGGAAATCGCGGTCTATTGTATCATACGCCTTGGCGAAATCCAGCAGTAGTACTCCTCGACTATCCTCTAGTCTAATATCCGTGTCTGGTCGTGCATCTGCTAACGCATTCATCATCATTATCACGGAGCGGTCCATCCTACGCCCCCTTACGAAGCCCTGTTGGGAATCACTGATCAATTTGCCTAAAAAGGTCTGAAGTCGCGTTGCTAAAACCTTAGCAAAGATCTTGTAACTGGTTTGAAGAAGCGAGATCGGTCTGTAATCCATCGCGTCTTGCGAATCTCCTTTCTTCCTAAGGGGAATCACAATTGCTTCTTTGACGGATTGGGGTGGTTTCCCTCCCCTCATAATGTCATTATACACTATAAGTAAATCATCCATGAGGTCCTCTCGAAAATCCTTGTAGAAGTCGTTGTTCAGGCCATCTTGCCCTCCCGCTTTCCTTCGTTCTAGTTTCTTTATTGCCGTGCTGATTTCCTCCTCCAAAATTGGAGCCATGAGAAGTGCATTGTCAACACTGGAAACTTTTGCTACATTGTCGAATTGAACGAATTCAGTCAGGTTAGCCCTCATTCTTACCGTGCCCGTCCGTCGGTGACTTCTTCCAAGTATTCTCTGCCACACAACTGCGAACTTGTCGGGAATACTTAGTTCTCGTCTTGACTCTGGTTGATTGTCAACGATTATCGATGAGACCTTTTGGTTCCGTTCCCAAACAGCTGTTCTGCGGAAAAGCCATCGCACACCATCAACTGATCGTCGTAATTTGAGCCCCCTTCTCCATCGAGTGGATCTCATAAGTTCATTTTGAAAAATGAGTCCCATCTGCGTCCTATTGGTACAAGTGCCGTACAGGCTCTGTTGAAGAGTGCGTGCCTTTCTACGGCGTCGCTGTGCTTCCCGTTTCGTCACTGTTTGGATTGCTTTTACCCAAACCTGCAAATGATTGTCCCAAGTTGCCGCTGTTATTGCGGCTAAATGTCGCTTCTTCTCGTGTTCATCACTTATCTCATTCTGTAGTGTGGTACTCCCCCATCGTTTAATCGGATACTTGACGCGCTGGATTTTGGACTGAGTCCTGTGTCTCATCCCTGGTTGACTGAGTACTAATTCAACTTGCTCATGATCCGTAGGACCCGCGGGATGTGAAACTGTTACTTCTTGTATCCACCCATAATTCTCCGCTGATACATAAAAACGGTCAATTCTACTTGCCCGTTCTCCTCGCCAGAACGTATACTCAGGCGCCACTTGTGAGTTGTCTAAATCCCAGTAGGAATATTGAGCTGTTGAGGCGTCTATTAGGTCACACGTCTCCACTAGTCGAGATAATTCAGGACATTCTGATCGCCAGCTTACTAACGTTCGGGTGTGTCCTTTCCTATCCAACAGCGGCGATTCGACACAGTTAAAATCTCCGGCTATAATTACCTTTTGCTCTTCTGATAGTTTCCAATTGTGCAGCCCTACATAAAATAACGCTCGATTAGTCGGTGTATCTGATGGTGCGTAAACGTTTAGAATCTTCCAATCTTCGAAAGTGATTCCTATCTGTCGTGCAGTCCATAAAGGTTGTTGCCATTCTTGAATGCTTCCCACTGCTTCTGGGAAGGTAAGGATCCCTACCCCCCCTTTTCTCGTAGTGCTTATGCTCCAGAATGATAACCTGGGACCAGTTTGTCTGTACCCCCATATTCGCTCCCATATGTCTGCCACTTGGTCCGCCTCTCTTTGTGACGTGATGTGTGTCTCTTGTAGCAGGATGCACACCGGTCTCTTTGTGGTTGGGAGGTTTCTCCAAGCCTGTAGCCATTTGTCTCTTGATGCGACTGGAAAACCCCTCACATTTTGGGTAATGATTGAAATGATCTTCGAGTCTCGGTCTGATGATTGTTTATGGGAATTCCATTCCCACACTTCTGTTACCTTTTCCGTGCAGTACGCGTCCATAGTGTCCATTAACTCACGAATTTCGGCTTCGGTCTGTGCGTTGCCCTTAGTAGAGTGTTAATGGGTGCTCCTAGCCATGTCTGTCGGGGAGTGTCCGGAACTTTCTTGGTTCCCGGCGCTTTGAGACTTGAGAAAGCAGTCAATCTCCTTCCAAATCTTCTTATCATCCTTCAGCAGTCTGCGGATCAACACTTTAAAACCCGGCGATTGTTGAGTACTTACCACTTGGCGTCGTAGCTTTACCCACATATCATCTCCCGGGAGCAGGTCTTCGCCAATCGACGCTGCAATTTGCACCCCGTAAATATGTGCGCACATCGAAATTCTTAAAAAAGAAGTCTTCTTGTGTGGATCACACAACTTCCAGAGCGGGTCCCCTCCATACTTGTGTTTACGTAATCTACGCCACGCTTGCCCACTCTGCCTTATTGCGTCTTTCTGTGTTTCCTCCGCTACACTTGCTACTTGCTCAGCCCATTGGCTAAAGTCCCCAGGCTTTAGTCCTTCCGTTTTCCTCTGTTGGCCTTCTTGAACTAGTCGGTTCCAGCACTCTCGGTACCAGGGTTTCGTTAGCTTTACAAGAGTATCATCGTTGAGGCGCTCCAGTAGTTTGAAAGGCCGGTTGAAGGTCGTTAGCAGTTGGACTAACGCTGCCCCGTCCGTCTTTGCTGCCTTTATCCAGGTTGACGGCGATGCATTGGCCACTGGAAAGGCTACTGAATACTTGGTCTCCCACACTGACGCCATCGAATCCCAGAGATGAGCCCATGACTTAGTCTCCACCTCTTCTTCCATGGTTGTATCAGCTGTCTCAGTCGCTATGAAGTCATCCACCAATTCCCGGATGACTGGAACCTCCTCCTCCTTATGTGGACTTACTTCAGATGCATATGATTCCGTTATCGTCCTCTTCTTTAAGGGTCTCTTCAACTCGGCATCTTCAATTCGGCTTTCATCCCCGTTAGGATCTGGTTCTCCTCGCTGAGTTAAAGCCAGTGTGGTAGCCGGGAATTTGATGGACGGTGTATACTCTGATTCTTGGCTGGAAATGTAGAACCCTTCCATTCCTTGGTCCGGTCCTTCTTCTAACATCAGAATATTGTTGGTAAAGTTAAACCAAGTTAACAGTACCTTTTGATCCGTGGCTAGCGTATCCGCTAAGAAACAACGTTCCGCTTCGTCAGTTAGGTCTACTTGAAGCAGCCGCTTTTGGTCCTCGATCGGTAAGTAGGACACCGTATCGACTAAAAACTTAATCAATGTCCTGGCTGTCGCACCCTTCATCCCTAGGAGCCTGTCTATCTGGGCATGGTAAACATACCTAACCTCCCTGTTTTCGGCTTGTTTGTTCCTCTCCCCTGTCTCGTGTATAACAAGTGAATTACCTTCTGCCGCTTTGTGGGAGGCACTGCTACCTAGTCCCTTGGAGGGGTGTTCCTGAGATGTAGTGATCCCCTGGGTCTCTATGCGTTCTTCATCACCCATTTCAATGTCCTGCTGCTCCTCCGTGTTTGTCCTTTGAGACGGACGCCCTCTCCACCCATGGATATATGCATGGTAGTGTTCATTCTCGTAGTGTAACATCAAAGGTAGCTCGGTGCCATCTTGTGTTGCCGCCTCTTTTCTCTGTCTTACCAGTTGCACGCAGCTACTGAGAGACATCGGAAATTCTCCGCAGGTAGCGTATTGTTTACGTTGATGCAGTCTTGTTTCCGGAATGTAATGAATCGCCCCGGCTTTTCCGTTGACTGGGTCTTTACTTAGAACTATGATCTCCCGCTGGAGAAGTGTTCCTATACATGACAGTGTATCATTACTGCCCCATGCCTTCTTACTTACCGTATCTTGTAGCCCTGATGGGCTGTTGGCGAACTCCTCCAAATACTCCTTGAATGCTGTCTCCGATTGTTTGGCTGATATTCGGTCATAGCCACGTCCGAGACTTCGCAGTGTCTGCTTTCTTATACCTGGTGGGAATTTTTGAGCAAAATCCATTAGTCCACGTGCTGTACAACCCTTCTTTAATGCCGTAGCCGCTTGTTCTAACAGTTCAGGCCAGTGTACCATCGCCGAGTTGAAGAACGCTTGTATTAATCCGTACACTTGACAGTTGCCTGTTGGTGGTGTAGGAACGCTCTGAAGTCCCATAGCGATGAGAGCATCCATAAAGTGTATCTCCGTCTCAGTCGGTAGCTGATATTGCTCCCATGGGAATAGATCAACGGGTCCTTCCCTGTCCTGTATGGTGGCATAAATTTCCGCCAATCTCCGCTTAGTTTGTGCCTCTACAACTAGCAAGTTGGTGTTTTCGCGTTGTCTGTCCTTTGGAGTTGGTTTGGCCGGTTTTGTCCGTACCGCGTCTTTCCCCTGTCCGTTTTGAATATTGTCCTCAGTTGAGGATGGTTCCTCCTCTGGCTGTTCGCCTTTTACTGAGTTTGACTCGCTCTTGGCCCCGGCCCCTTTGTCGTGTTGCTTGTTGCTACTTCCGTTACCTGCTTCCTGGCTGATCTCATTGACCCCCTTGTCTTTGTCTTTTTTCTGTTCATGAATCAGATTGTTGTTAACATGTGCGCCTATAGTCGTCCCGTCTTTTCGCCCAGGTTGGCCTTTTGATGCTCTCACGACTGTGGTCCATTCATTCGTGTCTTCTCCTTGGGATCCTTCCCTTCCTTGGTCACTCGCATTTTCCTTTTTAGCACGTTTACTCCCCGCTGTTTGCTCTCCGGGGGTGCTCCCCTCTTTCGCCTCAGGGTCTTCTGGCTGCTCCTGTCCCGTTTCCTGTTGCTCGTCTTTACCGATCCTCTTGCTTCGTTTTTGGTCGTACGCTTCGCAGTTCGACCTCACCTCCTTTCGAAGCGCTTCCATGCTCGTGAACGTCGGCTCCGGCACATCAATTGCTTCTACTTTCTCTACCGCTACCACAATACAATGCTCCGAAATAAGCTTGTGTTGTGTGACGGTACACCCGCGTATTTGATGACCGGTTTCGCCACATCGCAGACAGTGCTTGCTTCCTCTCGAACCTGGGTGCTCCAAAGTTAGAGTCGTACCGCACCAAACTATACGACGTACCTCTCCCAATGCTTTTGGGCATCCTCCTGCTTCGACTACAATGTTCCAATCAAGTGAGGTCGCTGACAGTGGGCCCCCTTTGTCCAGTTCTTCAAAGAAGAATTCGACTGGAATGATAGATTTTAGAAAGCCGTGGAACTTCAAGATGTCGATGTTACTTGTAATATTTCGCACCGTGATGACGTAATCCGTATTGAACCCCCCACCATTACTTGGTCCATGGTCCTGGCGCTCCCATACCGGTTTATCTTTTGGTTCTTGGACGTGTACATTCCGCAATCTGTGGATAGATTTGTGATACGGAACTTGTACATCTGCATGTCTCTTAGCAACTGCTCTCGTTAAAAAGGCAAAATTTAAACAATGTTGTGATGGCGAATATCGGATCGCCTTCACGTCTGCTAGCATTTCCCACAAACGTTTGTTGTCCGCTCCCCTTGCCGTTGCCGCCATGGCAATGCTTTCCTGGATACTCTTCGTACTCTGAAAAGCCTTCTTAATCCTTCCTTCCCCTGTCAAATCCATTGTTAGACAGCCCTCAACTTGTACTCGTATCGTTGTAAGTAAACGGAGCCGGTCGTCTGACGTCATGATCTGTCGCAAGAATTGAGGAAGTGTCCGCGATAAAATCGTACCTTCTGCTAAGCCTTGGACGATCTGCCACTCTTCTGCACTCCCATCTCGAAAGTTTTTTCCTTTTCGCCCTTGCCACTCCTTTCGACATACTTGTAGTAGAGTTTGTGCTTGTTCTGGAGAGTAGATTGCCGGATTGAATTTAAAGACTCCTTGACTCGTTCTTGCTACTCGTGGTGCCGTTATCTCCCCTTTCACTTTTGATAACCATCCTTGAAGTACGTTTTGCCCCTTAACTGCCACTTCTACCTGACAGGTCCCAATTGTTTTCGCTAGCGTGGTCTCTAACGTCTGGTTCGATTTCCTGGCTAAGTAACAGGCGTCAATCGTTTTCTGCTTCCACACAAGCCAGTTGAGCTTGTGGGTCACTACCAGTAACTCAAATAGATCAACCAGCCGTTCCTTTTCTACCCTTGATAAAATTGGCCACTTATCTGGTTTTTTTGCGTTATTCCGGTGGCTAATTTTTGGTTGCTTATAGATCGCCTTAAAGAGCTCCTGGGTAAGATCTAGCCAGGTTTGTTGTCGGGGTTTTCTTTGAGCCGCGTCCGTCAAAACCTGACGGAGAGCCTCCGCTAGCTCTTCAGGAGTATTAGGTCTCTTAACTTCTTTTTCCTGATGATCGGTTACCGGTTGCTCCTCCTGGCCGCCTTCCTCCTTTTCCGCTTCCTTGCTTTCTTGTAGAGGAGTTCCCTCCCGAGTTATATTAGTGTTCTCCACTTCTACAATGGTCGTTACTCTGTCCTCTACCTCTCCTTTAAGTGTCTTCTCGTGATTGTCAGAAGCATCCATAGGACTATCCTGATCACTCACTTCCTCACTCATCATCTCTTCGCTTAATTGCGATTCCGGAACTATCTCGTCTACCATGGTCTCGTGCTTGACCGGTATGATGGGCGGTTCCGCTATTTCCCCCGGTTCCTTATCCGGGGGTTTTCTGTCTACTGCCGGGCTGTTGCCCAATGGGTTCATCAGTTTTGCTTTGTACTCGTGTACTCTTCGCGGGGTAGTCCGGATCCTCCTGACGTGGCTCGTTAGGGGGTCTGCTTGACAAAATGGTGATTTTGTGATTTTATTGTTAATGAAAAAATTAAGAGGTGGTAAAACCCTGAAATTGTGATTATTTTGAGTGGTGTTTTTTTGTGAAGTACGGTAGTTTTTTTTTCGCTAAATGATCGCCGTTATCGTTGACCTTCTGGTCGTTGTTCTAATACTAGCCGTTTTAAATTACGATGTGTACTTTATTGGATCCTCTGCAGACCCTTGTTGCCATATCATCGTTTCCATACGCGGGAAATCGTCCGTAATCAACCACTCGTCTTTCGCTTGCCCATCTATCGCTTTGCCGTTTGTTTTCGAGCTCCGGTGAATATCCACAGCCAGCAGCACAGTACGATGATAGATCTTGAGACGGTTGCGTTTCGTCGCATCTGTCTCCGGCCAAGATCGGAGCCCCACGTCCGGCACAAAAAGCTTATCGGGCATAATGTTGTTTAAAATGCCCACTAAAGACAGCATCACATCTGACGCACCCGTTTGAAACGGAATTTCCACGCTTGTATCCGCTTGGCCGAAGCCTTCGCGCATGTTGAAATACCGAATACCGTGTCTGATAGTGGGCTTCAGACTGAAGTACTCGCACTGGGTTTTCGCGCAGAGCTTTTCAGCGGCTGCAACGAGACCTACCACGTCCTGCTCCTTGGCACCACGAAACACAGCGGCCGTTTTACCACCGGTACACCATGGTTTTTCTCGTCTAGGGTCTCTAATATTAACTGACGTGCTCTCATTCGTCGACGGGCATGCGTCGAGCTTCGCCAAGTAGTCTTCAATAGTGTCAACAGTTTCAGCATACACGAGTGTTTTTATTGGCGCATCAACACTTGCAATTTTATTGCCTCGTCCGAGTTCATGATCAAAAATATATTCGCGAAGGTGCAACGCCGATCCTTTCGTAGCCTGAAATTTTTTCGGCTTATGCGGTAGTGTTTTTCCAAGTGTAACTCGACCTGCGTACGTATTCAAGTTGAGATACTTTCGCAGCACATGGGATAGGTGCATGTCCTCCGATGTGGCCCACGACGGAGGACGTTCTTTCATAAAGTATTCAAGCCATGACTGCTCCAGAAACCACATACCACAAAGATAGTCTAACTCAGCCATGGATTCACCAGTAAAATTGCGGGGCCAGCTTCTGTAGCCCTCAAATGTTGAGCCTCGACGGTGACCACTGTTGCCCCACAATCCTTTCTGAACCTTCATGTACTTGACATAATCGTTCACTGTGTTTCCATCAATTGCCCTATCATCGTCAACGACCAACACGTACTTTGTGGTAGCCATATATGCCAGCAAAAAGCGTCCGTGAAATTTAAAATTGAAATTCGACACTGTAAATTTTATCCTGTGCGCAAGCTCGGGGTGTTTGTCTTTCGCATCTTTGATAACGCGTCGATACTTATTCTCCATGGACGAGTTAAAACACATAACCCACACCTCTGGCGGCAAAACGTGTTTCTGATGCAACGCCTTGGTTAATTGCACAGCTAGCGCTTTGGGGTTGCCTTGATATACATTAAAGATAATGGTAGTGGACGTGTCGTTCTCATTGTAGCTACTGGTGTAAAAGTTGTTGTGCATCGACAACAGCTCGCGACTTGTTTTCACCTCTACCGTATCAGTTTTCTGCATGTTCTCGACCCGCGCTGCTGGAATTTGATCCAAGACACGGAAATGACTCTCGACTTGTTGGTTGTGAATGAGAACTGGCCGCTCAAGCTTGTTCAGACTCACAAGTGACCATATAAACCAGCACATAAATAAAATCCACCCGCCACCAGCAAGGTACATAGAACGCGGCCGCCTCCAAAAAGTATCCAAACTACCGAAGCCGTGTTTCTTCGACTTCATTACAATTCTCGGTAAATTGCTAACTGTGTATCATCAAATGTGCAAGAAGCCAACCAAGAGTTTTTGTAACGATAGCATTATCGCAGGCCAAACATTGAAACTAACCTAAAAGAGCCGGAAATAGCCAAATATCGGTAACAAATTTAAAGCCACAGTTGCAGTTACTTGAACACTCGATTGGGGTGGTGTCGCATCGCAAGTGATGTAGAGGTTGCAATTTAATGATAAAGTGTGTCCTCACAAAAATTATTGATATATCTGCCGCCGAAAGATTTGTGCCATATACGAGAAAAACAAAATCAAATGATCATGAAATCCGGAGTCCAAGAAAGTGTTCGAGAAAGCGTGGCACAAACAAGAACATCACAACCAATAGGAGCTATGTGACGCATCAATGCCGGATAATTTTTCGGCGGCTAAGCTGAGTGGTCCCTGAAGTCGATGACACAAAGTGGCATTGTACTTTTAGTCTGGTATGAGCGGGTAATATTTAAATCTACTGATTACGATTAGAAATGATTATATTTAGTGACTTGGTTGAAAATCCAGGTTGTTATTTATAACAAACTAAAACGAGAAGTGGTGCTCAAGCGCACGAGAAACATCTCTTTAAATCTATTCTTGGGAAAACAAATGAAGTTTGTTAATTGTTGAATTTCATTGCGTGCTGAAACGCGGGATTGTGAACCCCCGAGATGACTTTCAAATATACAAGACTGTCAAGGAACATAGGCATACAAAATTCGAGCTCAATTCTTTAGTGTAAATTTTTAACTCTTACATAAATAAAGGGAAACACTATAAAATTGAATTGGGCACCCAACCGGACTTAGCCGAAGTTATAGTGTAAATGTAAATGACAAAAAAATCTGGATCGCAATTCAGACGGCGCTTTTTTTTAAGCCTTACAACGGTACCGGTACATGTACCAAAACAACGGTGATGAATTACATCAAGTTCAAGTGCTAATTTGCCGCAAATTATCCAGCCTAAGTCCATTTACCCAGAATGAAGGTAAAAAATACAATCGACCTCTGCCGCCTCTGTTGGAACAACGGGTACAGCTACTTGTAGCTTATAGTACCAACGAAATGTCGTTTCGATTGCAATAATAATTTAGTACTTATTCACTCTCAAATTGGTACCATTATACAAGAATTTATTGTGATCATTGTTTCAGAAGAACGAATATGCTTTGCAAGCAGTATAAATAGAGTAGGGTTAGATAATTTTCCTTCGGCTATTATAACTTGTTTTTCTTTAAAAGAATTCAGTGATCTTTATTGCGCTTTAGCATAATTGATTTCAGGAAATACTATTTGCTGAAGCAGGCATAACCACCGAAACCAATCCACTTATTTGCCTGTTTCTAATTCTTCTGTTAGCATATCTGCTTATCTTAATCCACCTAATCTATTATTTTATCTTACCAACTAGCTTTAATATCATCTTAATCTACCTAATCTATTATTTTATCTTACTAACTAGCTTTATTAACACTGGAAGCATTCCGTGCGCAGCAAGCTTTCTGAACCTATTTCGAGATATACCCATTTTTCGGGTGCAACATCTAGGACGCCCTGTTACTTCGCATCTATCTCCCACTCTGTTTTGCGCAGCATTTCTTGGCAGTTTTACCAGCTATGAGTATATTCAACTGCAAAACTCGCATATAGCAAATTATAATTAAAAGAGGGAGGCATGAAAGATCTAATTCATTTACTAGATAAACTAAGATTAAGAGGTATAAAAACACATTTGCTAGATGGCTTGATTTTATTTCAGGCTCTAACTATCAGAGAAATTGATAATTTGCTGCGAAAGCTGCGACTTTATTGCCAACTTGAATGCAAAACTATTTCCCGTCATACAAATAAAAGTTTTTTTAGCACGCTAGTGAACGGACTGCATAGGTTATGCTACATCAACGATCTGTATTAAATGGTGTACAAAGTACCCCTAGACTCCTTCTAGCGAAGTCCTAACTGGTCTGTGGTCTGGGAACAAAGTGCCACAGCAGATGATAGCGTTAATTGGTCGTATGCAACAATCTTCTTCCATGATAGTATTACAATAGTGAATTATTGGTAGCTTTTGTTTAATTAATTGGGATAAAATATTTTTAATAGAATTGCTGTTGGAATTCGAAGACAGTTTTCAGTGAAAATGAAATTCCAAGTTAGCAAAACAGCGTGGACCACTACATACAAATTTTAGGTTATAAAGTACGATTCAGAACTTAATAACTTAATAATACATTTTATTATCCTTTTTACCCTACAACACTACGAGCAGTCACTACAAGTGGTGGTGCGGAGTAAAGCGCCTCTTTAGTCTACGGGACTAAGTCGGACATCCAAGTGGAAAAACAAGGTTGCACGCAGTTTCTAGCCGGATTGCAGGCACCGGGCACTACATTGCTGGTGTCTACCGCTTAGAATAAAACCGACTTTCCTACGCGTGCGTCCTCGACGCACATGCTGTCATTAGACGTCAAGAATCTAAAGTACAAGGTTTTGCCATAGAGTATGCCGTGAAATAAGTTCGATTTAATTCGACTAAGTCCGATTGGGTGACCAAATCAATTTTGGGCGGTGCCCTTAGTGTTTCCCTAAATAAATCATTTTTACCTTTTGAACATACATTGGAACAGGGCTTTGGCTCAAGTAAAGGCGGTAATGCAGTGTGGTGGAGCCGATTTCCAAATCCATGACAGAGGTCTTGAGAGGAATCCGGATACCCACTGGCCCGGACGACCAACTATCGGAGGGGGTACTCAGTCGATCCTGATCAGCATCAGAATCAGATGAATCACCATTGTGGTGACTGATCTGATCCTCCCGGTCATCTGCCGGTCTTCATGCTCGTCAGATCTATATTTAACTTCATCTCACCTTGTGTACCCGTTGATCGGGGTAACTTAGGTGGACTCCGGTGACGAAAACACAATGATCTTGATCAGGTCCGAGGGATGACCTTCTCGAGACGGGGGTGTCCTCGGGTGAAATCTTCACCGGAGAACGGTGGGGTCGATACTTAGTCAGTATCTAGGCACTGATCAGGAAAGTTCGTCTGATCAGGCCAGCCAATGAGAGAGGGATATAACGAAACTAAGAAAACGCGATCAAACCACGATCTTCCACAGTAATCCACAAACGTTATCTCCACAAAACCTTTACCAATATTATCAACGTGTTCCAAACACGTGCGCGTTGAGGGTGAGTTTCGATCACCTAAATCAAAGTCTTCCGGTAAGCCAAAATGCGTCCAAGCGCGTCTTAACCGGGAATTAGTTGAGCAAGAGGGGACTAATCAACCCTGTGCTCCCAATGACCGCAACACGTGGCGGAGCGACTCTTTGCTTTAGGGGGAAAATCTAAACCTGTTATTATATATGCAATGTCCTATACCTGTGTACCGTACATCAACTCATGCCTGACTTATACTTCGAACCTATTTACTTCGTCGCACGGTTGCGTAACACCCTCTTGCCCATCCTGGCTGCACCTTCAAGCTGATCTGTACCACTTATGCCCTGATCACGACCCGACTCTTCGAAAGATCTTCAACCCATCCCGATCTTCAACAAACGACCTTGAAACCACTTGAGATCTGCTCTTCGGCACTTGTCCACTTCGTATACAGTCCGACCAAACCGAGAACTTACTTGCCCTTGCATCTGAACGCTGATCAGAGGCTGATCAGCCCTGATCATGATCGGCATAGTGATCAATCGAGTGATCAGGTGGTGATCAGGCCGATCAGCCCTTGATCACCTCGGGGACGCTCTGGGTCATCATCATCACGACTCAATTCATCTTCTAAGCCATACTTCCGACCTTTATACCCCGTCAGGACAACCATATAACACCGATCTCGGCTGATCAGGCCTGATCAGGCCTTGCCACGTCATCTTCGGACAAACCATAGGTTATCATCACTCACACAACCTGTCACTCCACATGCCCGACTTCATTCCACATTTAATCTTCATTGCTCGGGCATAACAGGCTGATCAGGCCGTAACTTCGTGTCATGATCAACTTCAACCACTATACCATTCATAGATCGGCTGGACGCCTGCCCTTAACACGTCATGTCAACTCTTCTCATATTACATCCACGGGAACTCCACTTAGTAACCGTAATAACGATCGTGATCGTGATCTCATTCATTCCGTCAGTGTCTGGGACTGGGCTTAACGACAGTACTTGTCTGATTTCTCCACATCGTGAATATCCGTTGTCCGCCATCTTTTCCTTTTACTGTGATCAGCCTTTTCCCACCCATCAACCGTCATATGTTGATGGGTGTTCTATCGTCACCAATCAACGGCCATGTGTGGTTCACTTCAGTCCCAATATTTTCCGATCGCTTTACCACAGCCGCCCCTGAGACGAACTGCAGCCGCACAACGACTGCAGTTCGACTCACTCACTTTTAAACTTCCTCTCTGGCGATCACCATGGCCGACGCGAGCTGATCTTCTCTTCCTTCTTCGTCTTCTTCGGCTGCCTGCCCGATCGCTGCCTCGCCTTCCGTTTCCAGCTCGACTGCTTCCGCGATCGCCCCGATCACGACTTTGGCGCCGATCACGACCAGCCTCATCCGTCCAACAACGATCCTGACTTTGTATCGTCCATCTTGGAGTCTTCCCGCTCAACCACTCCTCAGATCGCCCTATCAGTTACTTGGAGCAGCTCGCTCGTCTAGTGGAGGATCTGGTCCACTCACGTTGGGGTCCATGGAAGCTTGCCGACTACGGTTGGAACTCCGAAGCGCAATTGCCGAGTTGATCTCCCAATATGATACCAATCGGGCGCTTAATGCCGAATTATTCGATCGCTGGGTCGTAATCGATACCCTGGAACGTAATTCTGCCGATCAGGCTAGCCAGCTGTCGGCTCTCCGATAAGATCGCAACAAACTTGATCAAGATCTGCAGGACATGACAAGTCACGTTCAAAGTTTGACCATGAAGCGTGATCAGCTGTCTAAACGCCGGTTTGGGGCTGATCAGCCCCGATCATCATCGGCATAGCGATCAGCCGAGTGATCGGGGCGATCAGCCCGAAATCACTTCGAAAACTCGCTGGACTACCATCACAACGACTTTGCCTGTTCACCGAGCGGAAGCGCGAGGTATCAAGGGCGACGGCGGGGAGTGGTATTCTTGTTATGGGCACCTTACTCCGATCGGCACGTTGCGTGATGTCTTGATCTTTGCCGATCACCAAGAACCCTGGCGGAACCAATACCGATCAGGCCCCATGCATCATCCGGCGTTTACGGTTTCTCGTCTGCGCACGGAGTATGGTCCGTGATTGTCGTGATAACCATCTTTCGTTTCGTTCTTTCCATAATCATCAATATATCACGACAACTTCTTGATAACTTTCACATTCCATATCCACAATTCATATCCAGGTACCAATATTGTCTCCATCTTGTATATCGATCGTTCACATGTATGCAAATGTAGTTCTCGTGCATTATATATATATACATCCATTGACTCTGAACCAGCTCAACCACCTTGATCTCCACCTGTTCGACCATTTTTGGCTGATCTGTCACAATGTGTAACCCAGACTATTGAGACTCCTGTATTATCTCTTCTGTTAAGCTTTGTCGAGAGAGTGATCTGTTAGGTGGTGATCTGGTTCGCGATCTCGTCATGATCGAGATCTGGGCTGCTTCCTTTTCATCTTCCACACGAATCAGCTCAGGCAGCCTATTGATCTCCACCAGTTCTTCCAGCAATGCTTGATCAGTAACTATTGATCCGGTCTGATCACGCATGGCCATAGTGGCTAGGTGATCTGCGCTCCGATTCCAATCACGTTTCACATGTAAAAGATCATGCCTTGGCCATCCACGTAAAACTTTCATAACGCGATCGTTCAGTAGCTTCAAACGTGGTGCTTTACAGTCGATCTCTCCGGCCTCGTTTCGAAGAAGAAGAAGAAAAGCTGGACGACCTATCACAGAAGGTTACGGATACTGACCTGGAGCGTTTCCGCCATCTTCGCAAGTTGGGGCAGTTCTAGCGGACGAATGGGGTCCTAAAGAAAATTCGACCGAAAATTTTTGGTGGGTTAAAAGGTCCCGTCTCTCCCCAAACTCTCTCAGACGGCCACGAGTCCCTTATTAGGGGACCTTCGATCAGCTCAAGCAAGCCGGCATCAACACCGGCGTTTTCGATCCGAACCAGTTGTTCGATCTGAAGGCAGACAGGCTGAAGGAGGCATGCAGCGCACTGCACGACCGCTTGGTACCGTTAGTGGGCTGCTCTCCGTCACAGAAGATGACAGCAACAACTGGAGCGACACCGCCTTCGCCGCTGGCAGCAGGCAGCCCGGCCGGATTACTCTCAGGTTCCGCACAGTATGAGTCTGCCCCTTCAGAAGCGGATTCAACCGACTCATCGGTAGGTATTACCCGCATGACGTTGGGCCCAAGGGGTGCAGCGCGTGTGGCGACGGCCATGAGGTTTGGGGGATATGAAGATCCAGATACGCCCGAGCGGAAGAAAGCCATTCAGCACAGCGTCCAGACTCGGACGGCGACGGTAGATCCAGAGCCAAAAGACGAAGACGTGGACAGGTGGATTAAGAAGGAATGTCGAACTGGCAGCCCAGCTGCCCCCCCCAAGTCACCCCGCGAGTAGACCCACCGGCGATCCCTCAAGTGCCAGATCACCTTCGGAACATGTTTTCGGAGATGATGGAGCGATACTTGGAAGAACAGCGTCGGCTGGGTGCCAGCCGTGGCAATCCGGGGTCACCGGACTAGCCGGCTCGTCGTGGGAGTCGGGTGCCCGAGACAGTCCAGTACTATGCGAGGGAGCCGATTGACGAAGACATGGAGTCGGTGCAGTCCAAGCAGAGTGAGCCCCGTGCCGTCCCGCCATGCCGCCGGACAGGTCGCCGAACCGGACGGCCAACGAATAGGAAGCTGTCTCTCAGCGACGTGGATATGGAATCCGTCAAGTCGGCCAAGTACCACTACGATCCAGATGACCTGGATCTGGGGATGGCTCGCCAAGTCAATGTGGCCTCAGACCAAGCGTTTAATCCGGACTCAGGGGCGGTTACAAGGGTGCGGATGTCAGCCTCGTCCGAGTTAAAGGATTTCACTGGATAGGACATGGACAATGACCAATCCCGAGGATAGCTGAGAAAGACGAAGTCGGCATTCCTCAGAAACCGGACGTCGGACTATGAGAAGTGACTAATCTTTGGAGATTTGATGAAAGGTCCAGCAGAAAACTGGACCCAACAGCTCAGCCGGAAAGTCCGGGTTAATTGGAAGGGATTGGCCGAAGCGCTCGGAGAACAGTATTGTGGATCTGGACCGTCGGCGGCGCGACAATATTTCCACACCAAGACATTGGATTAGACATAAAATGAATAATACAATTTCAAAAGAAGAAGCTAAAAAAGAGATTGACTACTTATCCAATTAGACTTATTCCTTGATATGTTTCAATATTCAGTCCAGGGATAATATTATTTATTGAAGCGGGCGGACGAGACCCCTCTGGAGTACCTCTATCGTCTAAATGTCGCTGGCATGAGGGCGAACATACCGGTTAAAGAAGATGTAAGCCGGTCGGAAGCTACTCGGGAACATGTGGAGCATTTCATTAGCACGTTGGACGATCGGGAGCTGGCGGACCAGCTGGCGCTACTGCGATTGAAGAATACCACGGAGCCGGAGCTGACGCTGCGTACTTACCAAAGATCAAAGAAGCGAGGCCCCAAGGCAGCAGTTGGAGCCGGCGGGTATAAGTCACGTTTTAATCCGGATCAAGGAAGCCGGCCGCCATCCACCAGGACGGCCCGAGCCGCCCGCATTGTGGCTCGAGAGTCGGATGCAACTTGTTCGGAAGAGGAGTACCAGCGGTCTGGGGGCGAATCTTTGGAGGAGCAGTACCGGTACCTGTTCTCGGCGGAAGCCAGTCAGCAACCCAGTCTGCCGTCTGGGTCCAGCCAGCAGAAGGGTTTTCCGGCTCGAACTGACCAGGATTACCCCAGCCGGACATGTACCCACTGTGGGTCCATCAAGCATGACGACCGGAGCTGCTGGAAGCGGCTGATCTGCAAGAAGTGCGAAAAGAAGGGACATCCAGCGAAACACTGTTTGTTCACATACAAGAGATGCGGGGAAGTGCACGAGGCTGGACTGTGCCCTATCGAGAAGTTTTACAACCAGATGAAGAAGTGGTATGCCACGACCAAGCATGCTGGAATGTAGCACCAGGGGTGGAAAAGATGTTAAACTAGATCGCTTGCCAGGTTGGAATCTGGGTCGAGCCGAGCGGTCTAGTGTTAGAATCTATGCATACATCGGTAAGGAGGATAAACATGAAGCAAAGCAAAGCGTAACCGACAATACATGTAGGTTTGACAATTACGCCATCCAGTCCCCGGGCAGCAGGACTGACCCCTTCCTGGTGAGCAGTATACGAACGGACGAATATTCTCCGTCTGAAGTTCTTATGAAATTGAATTTGCTACCTGGAGAATCACGAGGTTATTGGGAATACCATTCACCGGATAAGTTGTTCAAGCAGGCCAAGGCGGATGGTAAAATTAATAACCAGAAGGCCACCATGCTGTTTGACTCTGGCGCAGAATGTCTATCGTTGACACCACCTTTGCTCGTAAGGTGGGGGTGTGAAATAGACGAGACGAAGCGGCAGGAATGTATCGGCATTGGAGAAAACTCATACATGACCCAAGGAAGGACAAGAGTTAAGATTACATTGGCTGGGTCTTTGGTACTACTTTACCGCCTTGGTAGGTAAGCTAGCCAGTCAGGATACAATTCTGGGGATGAACTTTATGGTCCCAGCCGGCATACGGCTGGATTTATCTCATGGGACATTGACGTTTCCGGATGAGGTGCAGATCCAGGTGGCTGGCCGGTGGCCCTTATAAGGTGCCCACGTCCAGTTCCTCAAGTTAGGTCAGTTTGTAATGTTGCCAGTGGGAAGAGCGGTGGAAGTAATGGTACGACCACACGACAGACGTCTAAGTTATGGCTGACTAGGGGCGAGTGTTGGGTACCCTGATTTGTCAAAGGGGAAGATCACCTCAATTACATAGGGTGAATATCTCGGAAAGGCCCCTCACCTGAAGATGTGATCATTTGAATGTGGCTGGCCGAGGACAAGGTGCCCCGCCGACCGGGTTATGTCACTATTGGCTCAAGACGCTATATTGAGTGGCAAAACCTGGCCTTTCAGGCAACTACCGATTTGGTCAGCGAAGAGGAAGTAGTGGAGGAAGCCCACTCTAATGGTGGCTAAACCAGAGTACCGGACTCCTTCTAGAATATTGACGCGGAGCCAGCCATTGCCGGATCCAGCTGAACGTACTGACCGAGATCCTGCCCCAATCGCTGAACTGGTTTTGTCCACTCCGTCGAAGATAGACGAAGGGCAGAATCAGGAGAGGAGACAAGGCAGAGTCACATGTGCGGTCACCTCCGATGCCGGATGGTTCGATGAGCAGGATGATGCCGGATCGACCGACCCGGCTGACCGGGATTCGGAAATAGCCGGGAGGCGGATCAACCGATCCGGCTGACCAGGATTCGGAAATAGCCGGAGGCGGATCAACCGATCCGGCTGACTGGGATTCGGAAATAGCCGAAGCTGACCAGGTCTGCATTCATGAAGGGGGCGAGCTATACGTCGAAGGCATGGAGGATCAGATGGTGGTGCTACCTGAGGTGACCCTCTGCCCACCAGCGGTGACTATTGACGATCTACAAGTTGGAGACCCAGATGTGAACACCCGGGAAGAGATCAGCAGGCTGAAGGACATCATATGGAAAAGGAAACATCTGCTGATTGGCCCTGGAAATGCACTGCCTCCGGCCGCCCATGGGGCGGTATGCGACATTGACGTGGGAAGCGCCAAGCCGGTGGCGCAAAGGTGCCGGAGAGTCGCCACCCAATATCGGGAGAAGTTGTCGGAGCTTATCAAGGGATTGCTGGCCACCAAGATAATTCAGCCATCCACCTCGCCATGGGCTTCACCCATTGTAATCAGTATTAAGAATAATGGGGGTGGATATAAGGCTGTGTATTGACTACCGGCTAGTGAACCGGTTGACTAAGCTAATGGTTTACCCGATGCCGTTGATAAACGACTTGCTGGAGGATTTGGATAAAGTCTTGTGGTATTGCTCATTGGACATCGCCAGTGGATTCTGGGTGGTCTCTATAACCGACCGTGCACGAGAGATCTCTGCGTTTGTGACGCCCTTCGGGTTTTTCGAGTGGAATCGGATGCCGTCCTAAAGAATGCTCCGCAGATTTTCCAGTGGCTAATAGATAACGCGTTGTATGGACATTTCAAGATCAAGGCGGACCAAGATCCTGCCCTGGTCGGTGACGCGTTCACCGAAGGTGACCCTGACCCCGACCCAAAACCTTCAGTTTTGGGGCGGCGGTCTTACATTGATGACATTCTCGTGACGGCTACTACTTGGAATTTACTATTTGAAAAAGTGGAAAAGTTGATGATTACTTGTGAAAAGTGGAATCTTTAGATTAGTTTGGTTAAGAGTTTCTGGGGGAAAACTAAGGTGACCTTTTTGGGTCAACAGGTTTCGAATGCCGGATTGGAAGCTAATCCGAAGGATTTGGAGACTTTGAGTAATCTGCCTTTCCCGCGGTCCTTGAAGGTCATACAGTCTTTATTGGGCAGTTTAAATTACTACAGTCGGTTCATTGAGGATTTCGCGGTCTATGCTGCTGTTTTGTACTTTCTCCGGTGCCAAAAAAGTGAAAGTTTCACACTGTAAATGATCTATTTCAACCAATAATAAGAATCCAACGAATCGGATTGGAGATAATAAAAGCCAATTACATACGCTACAACCTGGTACCAACCGTTTTTAAATAACAGGAAGCAACAAAGTTATGGCCATGTGAATGAAGCAATCGCCTCTCCTCATTTCCGAATTCTCCCGCCACGACTTCAATTGTCGTCGGATTGAGAGCATTCTTTGTGGATGCTGAGTATGGCTGATGCAGAACGACTTGCCCATGTTCACGAGCTGTTGCCCGAAGCCAACATCGTAGCAACGCCGCTATCGGTCGCATTTGAATGCAGTTTACATCATCTAAATTAACGGGTGTCGTTGGTGGTGACAACGTCTCTCCTACTTCTATAAGACGAAAACTCTACATACAACTCGTTCAAGCAAACTCTATATCCTCTAGGTCATGTTTCTTTGCAAGGCCAATGTAAATATCATGACTAATAATTTATTGTTTATAATCTAATTAATGTTGCGAGGTTTGGTTAGGGTACACTACTTTAAATATTGTATTTATATTTTATATAATCATAAATGGATACTTGATGAATATCGACTTCTACTTCTTTCAGTAATTTTACCCACCCTCTCAAAACGATCTTTCAATTATTTGGCACCGGAGGAAGTATGAGTTACGGGAGGTGGATTACCACAAGCTGAGAGAGTAGGTTAGGCAAGGGGAAGTGCGAACCGAGCGAGCAATATCAGCTAATGAGATGCTGCCCGGGTCAGCTATTTCCTCCAATGAGATACTGCCCGGGTTAACTATTTCGTCCAATGAGATGCTGCCTGCGTCCATCCAGACAGGCAGCCGGCTGCCCAATTCTTGGGCTGTCGGGCCGTATGACCCCATGACCAGGGCGATGGTAGCCTTTGGCATGCTGAAAGCAATGATGGCGACCACACCAGTCCTGAAGCATTTCGATGGTAATAAGGTGCCTGTGGCCATCATCTATGCTAACAAAGGCTATCTCAGCTGCCCTTTTGCAGGATCATGATGAAGTGTATTGTCCTGTGACGTTCACTAGCCGGACTCTGAAGGCTAACGAAGTTAACTATGGGCTAGTGGATAAAATAAATAAATTTTGGTTTTACTACGGATCCTGGATGTTATGCTGGTGTCTCGACTTATTAAGGTATTATCCAGACGGTCGACCCTGTCATGGCTTCTTACGGCAAATGGAATTGACGGTCGGCTGGGAAGATGGGCTGCCTTGCTGTCTCAGTGGTCTGTAGAAGTAATCAAATGTACCAAAGGAGAAGAGGAGATACCGGGCACGTTAGCGGCCAGCATCACCCCAAGGGTAAAAGTGGAGGAAGCGCTGATAGCCATAGCGCCTCGGAAACAGCACGAATCCATCACACCACCACCACCAACAGGGAGACCCACAGAAGAACTGATGGTTCTGAGCTTGCGGGTCAGCAAGCGTCAAAAAGGGTAGGCGCCTATAGTTATCCTATGGAAGCTTCCCGAGTGGAAATGGCGCTGCTGCTTCAATTTCAACCTTTGCATAGCAGTGAATGAGGCAGAATACCGAGGATTGTTGCTTTGCCTAGATCTGCTGACTGCAGAACGCAGGGGCGGATTATAATATGCGGTAACTCCAATTGGGTTGATCCGCCAAATCACTGGAGAGATAGACTGCAAGCCCCCCCCCCCCGTCAAAGACTTTTTAATGATCGGGTTATGTCCGCCCTGCAGAAATGGCCAGAACATAGGTTGTTACATGTCAAATAGGACTGGAATAAGAGTGCAGATTACCTGGCCACGCTGGCTAGGGGTCACGGCTTCTGACCCAGGCTTGTTATCAGATCTGGCAGAGATCAATAGGCTGCCCGAACTTATCCATCCGACCAACACGGAGGAGGTAACTCGGTTGAACGCCGTCAGCCGATCGCAAAAGCGCTGTTCTCTCGCCGCTGGCTCACCATCTCCAGAAACAATGAGCGAAGGGATAGTGCAACAGTTGCGGGTAGAACGGATTCTCCAAGCGCAAGACGAAGAGGAGTGGATAGTGGATCTCAAAGCATACATGAAAAGGGAAGTGGAGAACTCAGTGTCGAACAAGCTAAGGAGTGCTTTAAGCTAGCCCCAGTACGAAGTGGATGAGAACGGGTTGTTGTTTTTCTACCGAGATGCTGACCAGCAAGGGATAAATCCACCCGGCTGGTCGTACACTAGGACTACATTGCAAACGGATATCCTCCTATCAAGTGAAGTTTGGAAGGGTAGACATCAAGGCATCGGCCGGACCTATCTTAAAATCAAGGCGCATTTCCACTGGCTGGGTCTCTATTGCAGTGTGCAGGCTGATATGGGAAGTTGTCCGGATTGTGAAACAGGGAAGAGCCGACCGACCATTAGAGGGCGGTCACCTGGAAATATACAGGCCACCTATCCTTTCCAAGTCATTGCGATGGACCATATTCCATCCTTGCCTAAATCTCGAAATGGATACACTGAGCTAATGATCTGGACGGTTCTGTTTATCGGGCTGGTCATAGCAAAGGCCAGTTCCACACGTACCGCATAGCAGGTTGCTCAAGGTTACAAGGAATGTGAGTTTAGACGTTTCGGAGCAAGCGAGGTCATCCGGCATGATAGGGAACCTGGATTTATGGCGGACGTATTCCGAGCCTTCAACAAGATTCTGGGACAAATCCAGAACGCGACCATGGCTTACCGCCACCAAGCGAACGGGAAGGCCGAAAGAGTGGTCTAAACTCTGCCTAGAGCCCTCAAGATGTATGTGGTGGTGGCGGATCAGCACGACGGGACCTATTAGCAGAGAGACTTGTTTTCGCCATTAATTCGTCGTACGATCGGGTAAGGGGAGACACCCCTTCTATTTGGCTTATAGATGGGATCCTCGATCAACCTTCGAAGCCGCCATCTCAAAAAGGCGTACCCCACAGAGACGCCCGCCGCTGGAGGATGGGGGTGCAACGTCATTATTGACTGGCACGGGAACAAAAGAACGCCACCGGCAAGCAACCAGGACAGCGCCGACCAGAACAATGACCGAGTCAAGGAGCATGGTATAGAGCCGGGCTCCCAAATATGGTTGTATCTGGATCGAGTCAAGGAAGGCTATGCGCGGAAGCTAGCCCGTATGTGGCATGGTCCTTTCCGAGTGGCGGAGCTGGTCGGGGAGCACGCGGCCAAGCTGGTTACGCCAGGCATCGATTACACCGTGTTCCCCGTGTCCAAGCTGAAGTTGGTGAGACACTTCCCGGACCGCCCGAGTACACGCCTGGTATTGGAGAGCGATCGGTTCGACTTTGACGAAGCCCTGCTGCGAGCCGGCTGGTTTTGGTGTGCAGTACACCAAAGAGCATTCAGCTAAGCCGGGTGGTTTTGGTCTACGGCACACATAAGAGCATCCAGCTGGAGCCGGATGGTTTTGGTGTGCTCACCACAAGCGATCCAGGTGGAGCTGACTGGGCTATTTACACACAACTATTCAGCCGGGCTATTTGGGGTAGGTTTTAACAAAAGGTTGTATTCGAAAAAAAACAGTATACGTTTCGCTTTCAAAGACACAATTCGTTTTCATTGGTTCACAGCAGAGGGCTAACAAGGTCCCCTTTCGATGCTATTGGTTTGCCTGGGGAAGGTTAAAGTAGCCCACCGGAAGTCCCCTGACCGGGAGTCGCTGCGTCCTGTATACTCACCTCAAGTCGCCCGTGTTTTGAACACGGTTATATCTAGTATTGGAAAGTGTGGTAACGTTTTGGCCTCCCTACTGTGGAAGAATGTGAAATTTGATTTGGATGCCCTATTACATACACGACTGGATTTACCCCTTTATCATCATTAGTTCAGCTGGCCGATCGATTATTCTCGGTTCAGCCATCGCAGTATACAAACTTCAAGTATATTGCATATTGCCAATCCTGCTCCCCGGTGAAGATTTCCGCCCAGGAGCTACCCCTAGTTCTAACCCTCGTTCCCCTATTCGACGGACTCTTAACTTTTCACCCTAGATGAACGGGTACGCAAGGTGAGCTTCTCGAACATGGATCATCCAAGTCGTCACGACCAAGGTAATGGAAGTGAGCGATCCAGCCGGCTGGATGCCGGATCGGATCAAGACCTGGATGGACGGAGTACCCCCTCCGACAGTCAGTATCTGGGCCCCCCGTGGGTGTTCGCATCTCAGAAGGAATTTCTGAGAGCAACTACACAACAGAAGGATGATCCTGGAAGACCTCACCAGGGCAGAAGACATAGGTCAAGGTGTGCCTAGGATTTTCGAAGTGAGGCAAGAAGGCGGCCCCGCAAACCCGGGGCAAGCGGGTGGAGCACCTGAAGAAAACGCAAATATCGGGCATATGGGGATGCCGTATGGTGTGAAGCTCGCGAAGCTCACCATACATAATTGCAATGGCGTTGAAACATACAAAGGGGTGGGAGCAGGTTTCAAGCAGTGGGCTGACCTGTTCCTAGAAGCCATGGAAGTGGCGCAATTTACATCTGGATTTCCGTGGAACGAAAGGTTGAAGGTGAATAAATTGGAACACACCTTGGGGGAATGGACCTACGTTACTTCAAGCAAATATTGGCAAGTGGTGGGCGATGTCGCCGACGCTATAAACGATTCTAGAAAAAATGGACAACGCGCTCCAGATAAATTTGTTTCACCACCTAGCGTCGGCCATGTTTGCCGCTGAAAAAGATCCTAAGCAATCTTGGACGGATCATATACTTTACCAGGTTGCGTTGGCGCTGGAGAGCGAGCTCCCTGATAGGTTGATTGTTGAAACATCGTAAAGTATGCGGCGCCCGGTACGAAGGTGACCTGAATGGTCAAATAATCCCCTGCGGCGGGATTACGTGCAGCATGCTCAGGAACTGGTAGCTGGGGCACAAGAGGTCGAGGACGTCGAAAGAAGACGTAAAAAGGTCCAAGAACATTTGCAAACAACGTAAGTGAGAGCAAGGGCCAGAGAGTTTGTTCAGGATGTGAAAATGAGGGACATATCAAGAGATATTGTCCCCAACAAACAAAGTAAAAGGGTTTCCAGAAGACGGGTGGTGGAAACAGGAAAAATGGTAGCGAAGCTAAACGAGGTTTTGTTCTCGTAACGATGGGTAAAAACACAACGCCTACGCAGGCCCATGAAATTGAGAACAACAGTGTTTGGATTGTCGATAGTGGTGCCTTGTGGGCGATCCAAAACTAGTGGAAGATGCAAACGATTGTGGTGATCAAGATGGATTGATCCTGCCAGATGGAGGAGTGCTGAGTGCCACTAAAGTGAGAACCGTAACACTCAAGAGCACTAAAGAACCACGACCATTGTGCTGACCGAGGTGTACTATGCACCTAAACTTGCGAAGACCTTGATATCGCTAGGGTGTTTAAAAAAGAAGGTCTGTACTTTCGGAGACCGAAATGGAAAGAAGATAGTCTCTTTGAATGGAAAGACACTGTTTCATGTGAAGTTACTTGGCAAAAAAAATGTTACTAAATTAATTTCGGACGCGGGAAAAGATGCAATCGATGTTTGTAGACATCGTGATGAGTGTGATCAATGAAGAGGCCGGAAATGATGTACAGGAGGGCTCCTTACACCATTACCACACGCGCTTAGGGCATATTGCTTATGACTCATTTGAAAGACTGGCAGAAAAGCCAAATTCTAGAAAATAAAATCACAAGTTTCGCGCGACCTAGCTGCTTAACCTGTGCAGAAGAAAAAAGGGTGCGGTCAAAGCATCCCCAAAAAGACTCGATTCTAAACTCTCCGATTGACAGAATCGAAGGAATTATTTGTAGCGACCTGAAAGGTCCCATAACGCTTCGAGACAGGCGTGAAAATCGGTTTCTCATGGTATTGGTGGGCCATTTTTCCAATCAACAAAAGATAAGGTTGCAAAAATATTTGAGCACTTTCTAGCTTGGTTTTGCTTGTCGGAACCACGTTCTGACCGATGAAGGCGGGTAGTACAAGAACGTTGAACGCTTCTGCAAAAAGATGGGTGTGCGGCGCCAGATAACAGAGTCTGGAACCCCTTCTTCCGATGGAAAAGTGGAAAGGATGAACCGAACCATATTCAATATGGTTCGGTGCATGATTTTCGGATTGAGGGTCCCATCAACATACTGGACGGAGGCGGCTGGGTATGCCACGTACATACTCAACCGCTGTCCGATCAGATCGAATTAAGGGAAGGCATCACCCATAGAAGTAATGACCAAGAAAGCAGTAATTATTGGCGATATTATATTTTCGGGTCCCAATGCATCGTGTGGAGGCACCACGGAACAAATCGCTCGGAAAACGTGCTGAGAGGGCATTGATCCTTGGTGAACATGATCAAGTTAAAGGTTACAAGGTCCTACTGTCAAGGACAGGGTGGTGACCGCCACAACACATGTATGCAGTATATTGAAACGATGTATGAGCACACGAACAAGCTGGTGTCGCAGGCATTGGTGAGCGGGGAAAGTGATGAAAACAGTGATGCACAGGATCCTCAAGAAACCTGACGCCACTAAAAATGGAAACACCAGACAAGGCGAAAGGGTAGACGAAGCCGGAAAAGAACGAGGTGTCATGAGGAAGTCCACTCAGAAGTCGAAGAAAATGGCTATAGCGGCAGCTCTAGAAGAAGTAAAGTTGAAAAGAGCAGGGAAAAAAAGGACAGAGGGGTAGGGCACCGAAGGAGATCCCTAAGAGCCCGAACGAGCGTGATACCTGAGGATCGGAGGAACCGTCGGAGAATAGAGTGCGCCAAGATGAAGATGTCATGTTGGCGTTTGACACCAAAGAAGGTGAAAAATGGCAGCGATACCGGGCCCAAAGAATTATAGCGAGGCACACAAGAGCACACAGACAGAGAAGTGAACGCTGGCTGAAGAGACCGACTTTTCGTGCTCTCGAGAAAATAAAGACGTGGAAACAGATGAAGAGGGTAGAGGGTAAAAAAACTACCACCCAGTGGGTCTATAAGACCAAGTTACGAGCGTATGGAACAGTAGAGCGGTACAAGGCTCGACTGGATGTTCGTGGAGACAGGTGGGATTTTAGCGAGGATTAGATTTTCACTTTTTCAACTGTAATGGAGTTGAATAACGTGAAGATTATCTTGTTTATGTCGTTGGTGTGGATGGTCCTCGCCAGACACGGGGATGTGCCAAGTGCATACCCCAAGGCGGGAACCGAAAAAGAATGCGAAATACACCTACAAGTGCCCCAAGGAATGGTCATCTCGAATGAAATCTTGCGAGAGTTCTGGAGTGAGGTGCACACGAGACTGGTGCTAAAGCCTTTACAGATAAAAGCAGGCGGGCATTTACATGTATGCTATGGACACTTAAGCAAGACGATGGTTGAGATGGATTTTCGCTAATGCTGGACGGACACGTGCGTATTTGTACGCGTGAGTAGGAACGAAATCACACTTGTGGGTGTTTAGGTGGATGATTTGCTGGTTGCAGCAACAAATGAATGGCTAGTTGAAAATTTGTTTCGTGACATGCAAGTCCTCGAGCTAAAGAACCTCGGAAGCGTGGAAAAAATTATCGAGATGCGGATCGAGGGGGATCCTAATAATGGTCATCGAATCGACCAAGAACTAACTATCGAATAGATGCTCGAAAAGCACAGATTAAAAATTCAACCCTGTGAGGACACCGATAGCAAGTGTGGAAATTGACGAAAATATGAATGAATTGCTTTCTAAAAAATCAAAGGGGAATGCGCCAAGTATAAAGCATTTCTAATCTCGTTGCACAAGGCCGGATATATCGTTCGCAGCCACCGCGCCACACTCCGCACGCACGCTCCTACGCTACATGACTACAGTGCTGGG
>MIQA02024332.1:0-111703 GCA_001887855.2 Sclerospora graminicola
GAGAAATTGGCCACCCAATGCGGAAATGTGTCACCCCACTTTCCGAACTCCTCAAGAAAAATTGTATTCACGTCAAACTGGAGGATTTAAAATCTTATGCATCGTCCACACAAATGTTTAGGAGCATGGAGGAATTGAGGGCACAGGTGGAAGCGGTGAGAGAGAGACAGGCGGCAGAAGCAATCAATGCAGTTCAACCCGGGGAAACAGAGAAGAATGGCACTGACAACACAGGTAAAACAGCAGTAACCTGCGTCACACCATGCAAACCCATGGAATCACGTGTAACGGTAAAGGAAGAAACGCAGACAGCTGCCTCCCCTCGGGAGATGAAGCAATGAGAGCAGCTACCAGACTGGATTACGGTAACTAAGAAGAAAAGTCGGGCACAAAGTCGCGCACAGCAGGCCAATGATGACGAGGAAAAGGCGCCAATCCCGAAGGTTGCCTCAAGTTTACAACGTGACATTCAAAAATCACGAGAAGGTAGTGTACAACCAGACAGTAACTCGCAAATGACTGGACAAGTAAAGGGAAGATCTGACAGTACAATACAGTCCGTAAATCCAAGCTGGAGAAAAAGAAGGCATGGGAACAGCATGCAGTTATTCTTCAGAAAAAAGCAAGTGCGTTTTTAATGTTAGAAGGAAGGGCGAAGAACATTATCAATGCAGTGATGGAAGATATAGAACAAGCCGAAGGGCCTTTGAGAATGACAGAGCCATTGGACAACAAGATCTCACATCAGTACCGAAACTATTGGAATCCTTAGGCATGCACAGAGCGACTACCCCTCCTCCGGGCAACTGCCAATTATATGCAGTATGTCAAGCCCTAACCGTCTCGGAAAAATTTACTGAAAACGTGGCGGTATTGGAGAAAATGACGAAAGCCCTCAAGGAAGGCTGCCTCGCACGAGCTTTGTTGGACTTCGATGACAAATTCTCTCATGAGGCAAGGAAATCTACCCTCAAGGAATTAGGACGACCCAATCAGGATATTTCGCCAAAGGAATCACGAAAACAATTCCAAAAATATTTACTGGAATTTGCTGAAAGTAGTTCGCAAATTCACGAAAATATTCCACGTAAATCTTGGGGGAGCAATGATACGTTGATGTCGATAAGTACGATGTTACAACGTGATATTTACGTGCTCAGCCATCCGCCAAGTGCGAAGGTTCCGGGTTTAAATTTATTCACACCAGAAACAAGGACATTAATTGCGAAAACTTATCACATGAGTGGAGGATTATGATGGAAAACGACTGGAATACAGTGGCCAACACTACTCCGCGATTCTAAGTGGAGAAAGAAGGTGGCCAACGGAGGATGTAGATATGTATAAAAGCAGTGATGATGAGGAGTATGACGACGATTAGGCACAATTAGAACCAGAAGGACTTTCGGAGTCAGCTTCTCGAGTGATATCGCAGGAGACAGCGGAAAGTGATGAAGGAACGTTGATTAACTATGGAAGCTATTCCCCGTGGGACCCAGACGAGTGGGATGACAACATCGAGGACCTACTTCAACGACTGAACGGGCCGACCATCCACCATGCATTGAAATGTGAAATTTCAGACATTATCACGACCAAGGATCCGATGATGCGTGAATTGCTCCATTTCCTATCAGATACCGTTAGCAAGCTCTCTCTACCGGAACAAGAAAGCTTAATGGCAGCTAACTTAGCGGACCCGGACACGTCAACTTATTTCCTGCAAAAATATCAGATTTCGAAACCAATTCTCGAACAGTGGTACCACAAAGCGTGGGTAGATCACCAACCGGAATAGGAAGTATTACTAATTTCTGATGGATCAACGTCAGACTCTGAATATAAGCCATCAGAAATAGGAGACAGTTCGCAAGACACTTCTGAATCCGGCAGCGGCAACAGCCCCCTATCAAAGCGGCTTTGCCGTCGCGAGAAAATTGATGATAACTCCGAATCCATGGAGATCGTTCCAGTAGAACGGAAATTGATGGACGAATTCATGAATTGTGAGAAGGAAGCAGCTCCGGACCCACTAACGCTGGAAGATTTCAATATCACATGGCACAATTTAATCTCGAAATGGGAGGAACAAACTGGCGTTCCTTTTCCATTAATAAGCTCCACAAAAACTTTGTGGAGCAAGGCGGCCCAGCGAAAAGAAAATCGGCTATTACATTTATTAAAGAATATTCCTGGGACCCACTACATCCTAGATAGTGTCCATTCAAGTGTGCTGGTCGAATTGACTAAAAAGTGGAGAGAACAATGCTGGTTCGAGGTAATAGAAGCTGACAAAAGGGAAGGTTTACTAGACATAAACGGTCAATGGTTTGCGGAATGGGAAGAACGCTATAATGTGATGAAATCACAAAGTCAAAAAATGGCGATAATCAATAGTTCACAGGAATGGGTCGTTTACGCAAAATCCAATTCGGTGGCAATATGATTTTAAAACTGCTTGCACCGAGACAAGTTCTCCTCCTGGCGACAATGTTATTAAGTGCGCATTTATTTGCGGAGCAATTAGCGGCAATTCTGGGGAATAATTATAATCCTACCGATACCATTTTATGCCTACTTCAGCGGCATATTAAAGTAGTGGACGTGAGCCCTGATTACGAAGCAAAATTTACGGCTTTGGAAAAAGGAGAACAGACGGCTTGGAAGGACTTGTTCACGTATATGAACTCAGTAGATATTATGAATTCAACTGTTAAGGAGGCTACAACAACAATGGTACATGGTCAGCAGGGCCCTAATCGTTACTAAGGGCACCGCCAAATATCGTTCTACACCTCATCAATACTTTGACATGAAGAATCTAGACATTTTCACGAAACATCGGCTTCTAAAAGATATGGAATATGAACCGATCAAGCATGTAGTCCGGGATCAACCAAATAATTTGACCTCAACTATTTTAACCCAAAATGTCCGGGGTTTTACGAAAAAAGATATCTCGAATTGGATGTACTCTTGGCGTAGAGGTGGATCGGAATATAAAGCACAGATAATATTTCCCCAAGAGGCACACATTGTGTCGACAAAGGAACGTGATGATGTGACGAAACAATAGGCTCTACTTTGGGGACAGACTAATCAATCTAAGACATTGTCTTACTGGAGTGTGCACCCCTTCAAACAAGGAAGAGTAGCGATTTTGATTGTTCCAGCTTTTGCAGACCAAATACACCCATGTTCGGAAACCTTGTGGACAAATCGCGTAATAGCAGTCAAATGGAATGACTGTACATTAATAAACCTGAACGGACCTTCTATTGATGCAGTCGGCAGGGAATCCTTTTTTGGGGACATAAGGAAAATGTTTCCCCGCAAACCTACGAATTGCATAATTGGAGGGGATTTTAATTGTGTGGACACTCCAATATTAGATCGAATGGGGGGACTTCGATCGATTCGACCAGAGAGTAACGCTCTCTCGAGACTTATCGCATCATGGTACTTATGGGATGCGCGCCTTCTAATGACTCCGGTTCTGGGGGAACTACAGCTCGATCCTTCTGATCACTATACCTTTTGACGTGGTAATCAGGCTAGTCGTATAGACCGATTTTACGTGTCGGCCCAGTGGAAAACTTGGGTGGTATGGGTAGCTGTGGAAGCTCCTTCAGTTTTTTCCGACCATAATCAAGTATTTCTCTGCCTAAAGGATCCAAGTGTTTCCAGGTCACAGATGTCAAACAGACGAATGCCTTATCCATTTCCGGGCTCTCGAGAGGATAAAACTCGAAACATGTTAATGGAAAGGCTAATGAAGACCATGTCGCTTAAAATTTCCACTCTTACTTGGGATAATTGCATAGATGATTGTCGAGACATCATATACAACGTCCGGAGGAAGGTAGCGAGAAGAAGACGCAAACGGATGCGGCATTTGCAACGAACAGCTTGGGACAATGCGACTCTTCGCGAACACATCGTTCTGGCCTTAGCGGACGAATTGCATAAAGAACGTTCCTTTCGCAGAGGACTGCGCTTACACAGATCTGCTGCGGATGTTCGTTGGTTATTCAAACGAACATCCATCTGGGAACGCGATCAGACAGTGACTAGAATACTAGCAACATCCGGTCCATCCTTTGAGACCTCCACCTCTATTCCGGATCGTTTTGCAGCTACTTGGCGAAACATCCTTAGCTGCAGTCACCGCGTCGTCAAAACGTCTCGTTTAATGAGTGAGCTATGTCAATTTATAAAAGTGTCAAGCAATAGAATGGTAACCGAGACACAAAACTCTATGTTAATGGAAAACATTCTCGAGGAAGATGTAGCATGGGCGATCAGGGTATAGCACGTAGAAAAGCTGCCGGACATGATGGATTAGGCAACGATTTCTACAAAGATTTCGCGGACATTCTCATCGGACCCTTAACGCGGATTTTTAACGAGATACTAGCTGGATCAAACCCACCTCAGTCGTTCTTGAAGGCGGTGGTAATACCACTTCGAAAAAAAGGCGACTCCAGTGACGCCCTTGACTATCGGCCAATATCGCTCTTGACAACAGGATACAAATTATTCGCCAAGATTATAGCCCGTCGGCTTCAGTCCTTCCTAGGACAGCTAATTGGAGACACCCAACAAGGGTTCGTCTCCGGTAGAAGAATGGATAAGGCTGTAATAATGATGCAGGCGACCTTTGCGACCTATCAGGATACACGTAAGGAATCAGCAGCTCAAAGTGCTGGGATTATGTTTCTCGACTTCAGCAAAGCTTATGATACGGTGGACCGGAAATTCCTATTCACTGTACTCAGCTTATTCGGGTTCTCTGATTGTTTCATCGACTTAATGAACAGAATTCATGCTGGGACAACAGCGGAATTCATGGTCAATAATAAATTTTCGACGCCCTTGGAAGTTAGATCGGGCATCCGCCAGGGTTGCCCGTTAGCACCCCTTCTATTTATCCTAGCAGTGGAGCCACTAGCTTTGGCGTTATTACAGGAGAAGAAGTTAACAAGGGTAAGCCCTCTCAAATGTGATAGCTCAGTACAACATCGCTTCTCAGCATTTGTGGATGACTCGACGATTTTCGTTCGACATGCGGATCAAGTGCCCGTAGCTCTAGATATTGTGCGGAGATTCGGAGACCTCTCGGGTCTGCACGTCCAACCAGCCAAAAGTCATTTTCTCTTCCTAAATTCGGATTTTGTACCTAAAAAAAAGTGGTACACCTTACCGGTTATACCGGAAGGGGAAACCATTCGATATTTAGGTTATTATTTTGGATGGGCAAATTTACGAAGTGTAAATTGGGCACTGCGAATTCAGGGGATTAAGAGACGATTAGCAACAGCAACAGAATGTGGTACGGCTTTTATGGAGAGAGTTCAATTATTTAATGTTATTGCGATCCCGTCTTTGCTATTCACAGCCCAGATGTTTGATCCGCCCGGGGATGTATTACAGGAATTGGTCCATATCCAGAAAGCCTTTGTATGGAGAAATAGCACCATTGGAGAGAAAGAACGTCACAAGATTTCACCGACCTTACTTTTCACACCGCAAGCAGCGGGAGGAGTAGGTCTAATATCGATACCCGTGGCTTTACAGGTCCAAAGATTAAAATTAGCTCATCAATGGTTGATAGCTGCGAGAGACAGCTATCAACAAGCGTGGTTAGACTTACACGGGATTGGTTCCGATTATTCAGCAGGGCCATGGATCTCACCAGTGACTGGTTATTCCGTTTGTCAAGCCGGGAAGTCAGTACGAGCGGTTAAAACACGTTCAGTAGCAAGAACGATCATGGAATGGCTTGGACCGGGAGCGGAACAAAATGAACAGTTACAGCGGTATACTCAAACTGTTTTACCATTGGTGATACGCAAAATGGAAAATAGTCTGAAAATGAAAAGCCAAGGACTACGTCACTCAGATGTATTCAGTATCACGCTCGATATTAATTCGTATCCTTATCACGGCTCGCTTCCAGGCTCCATGCATTCGTTCTGGGGAACCTACAGGTGGAGTTCTAATCCATGGATACAAGAAGTGCAAGCGAAAGTACTTGTTCCACGGAGATATGAACGCATCCCGATTATGTCTATCAGAGATTTAGGTATAGTAAGACTAACGACAGCAACGTATGTGTGGCAGGTTAAGGGGGTGGGAGATAAATCACGTGCGCAAAAATAGGAAGATGGCTATGTGCCATAATCCTAGCATCACCAAGAGTAAAAATTGGTCATACAATTGGAGAAAGGTTACCAATTCTACTTGATAGAGGGCCGACATGTTTAGATTATTTTGAGTGGACACTAGTTTCGCCCGGGAAAGTTAGAGGAGCCGCGACGAATGGCGAGGACTCATGTACCTTAGTGCAACAAGCGGATGGAATAATCTGGAAAGTGACATCGAGTACATTCCAGGACACCGATGAACACCCTTCAATTCTGGACGAGCGCGTAGTATTGCAACCCCATCCGGATTTGCACTTGATAGGATGGTCGGTGGAAGACAAGACGCCGATTCGGAAGATCTGGCAGAAATTACGAAAAGCTTTCCGTAAGCTGTATTTCCACGGGATAGCACCACAATTGCAAACGGTACTAGCGAAGTGGAGGACCAGATGCATGACGAGTTCCTGGTGGACAGGCTTACAAGATGTGGAGCCTAATATGGTATGGGACCATCAGAATATGCTAATCAATTATCAGGTTTGGGTGCAGTTCAGGGCAGTCACTATGCAGTTAAATACATTCCATATCCGGACGACCTCCGATCGGAGATGCGAACTGGATCATACCTGTACCTCAACTAGGACGGACATATGTCACATCCTATGGGAATGTAAACGAGCGAAGGCTTTTTGGCGGCGGCTAATCCAGCAGTGGCGAGGAGTTATGATATCGGATACGGATCTATCTTTATTCGAAACAGCGGTGGTGTCTCGAAAGGCGCCTCCAATAGGATCAAGAATCAAGGAGGCAATGATGCAAAAACATGGGTGGTACGACGACTCATATACAGCGGTATTTCAGCGACTGTGGAACGGCCTGTGTGGAATTGGCATCGCATGGTTATGGCAGCTTCGGAATCAAACGATTTTCCAAGGCATTGTGAGAGACGCGTTTGACCATTTAGAGATTATTTGGAACCATTGCAGAACTCAGGTTGCAGCAGTAGCAGAATACGAGGCAAGATTATACTCAACTCGGGAAGACGGTATCCGACTACGAATTAGTTCACAGTGCGTCTTCGAATATCTTCCAGCACCAGATATCCACTTCCCAAGTATTGACCAAGATAAGATATATGTGTTACGGGACAGTACCACATCCACGATGCCTGAGCCTAGACTACATTCTAGAATGCACAAGTTCATAGTAGCTAATAGTTAAGACTAATTAGACTACATTTTACTACTACTAGGAGCGTCGCCTTTAAGATATCGACGTCTACAAGATATACTTTAGACTATTTAAAACTTTAGCCTTGTGTACTGTACAGTGAATATTTAGAGAACCTGACCTTATACAGGGTGGTGTAAGCCATGTCAAGCGCGGTGCTGTAAGGGCCTCATTTCATTACACTTTTGGACCCCGACTCTATCCGACTTTGGATTTTCGTCCACGGTGGGACTCGACCGAGGGCAGGGCCTTAACCACTGCACCAAACGAGGTCGGTGTACAGTGAATACAGACTGTTTTCTTCATTCTGTAACTGTTTTACTGCAGCTTGGTTGTCCATGTGCAACATCAAAGGCTTCATCATCTCCAAGCCAATCGCCATGATATTCCCAGAATTTATTGAATGACTATCGAAGCTGCGGTGGACTCGGCTTCCATAGTCGACAATGGTATCCCGCCTTGCTTCTTATACAACCACCCCGCTACCATTCCGTTCAATCTCAGTAAGCCACCCATAACCGACTTTCTGTCTTCCTATTCTCCAGCGTAATCTGCATCGCTAAAGCATTCAAGAGAAATAAGGCTTGAATTTTCTTGAACTTCTTGTTTCATAGTAGGCTTTAATTCCACGGTTCCTTTCAAATACTTAACCGCTTTTCCGAGTTTCCAGTCTCTCGGAGTAGGCACGTGTGTCGTACGCCTTATCCGGTTTGCTGCAAACATGATGTATGGCCTGGTGCACTGGGCTCTCCGTAGCAAACTTCCTGCTAGCGATTGAAATGATGATATGTTTGGTTCGCTCTTCGACATGCCCAGTAGTTGCTTGTCGCTTGCGTCTATTTCTTCACTTAGGTCAATAGGCGAACGAACCGGTTGTGAATTAATTAGTCCAATTTTCGCGATTAATTCTTCGATGGTTGGTCCTTGATCTATCGTAAATCAATTAGAATTTTTTTTCAAATTGCACATGGACAACCAAGCTGCAGTAAAACAGTTACAGAATGAAGAAAATGTTCTGTATTCACTGTACACCGACCTCGTTTGGTGCAGTGGTTAGGGACCTGCCCTCGGGACCGGGAGATTGCGGGTTCGAGTCCCACCTTGGACGAAAATCCAAAGTCGGATAGAGTCGGGATCCAGAAGTGTAATGAAATGAGGCCCTTACAGCACCGCGCTTGACATGGCTTACACCACCCTGCATAGGGTCAGGTTCTCTAAATATTCTCTTGTGACCAATAATAGGCCATCCACATAAACGTCCACCATTGTGATTACTCGATCGTCCCTTTTGACGTACACACACGAATCAGTGAGACATTGCACGTAACCGAGTTGATAAATCTTGTCGTGGAGCAACCTGTTTCAGAGTCTCTCCGCTTGTTTCAGCCCGTACAAGTTTTTTTTTTCTAACTTCAGGACCAGCGCCTTCTGTTACGAAACTTCAAAATCACCGGAAACTTTCTTAGAAATATTCATTCCAGTGGGAATTTCGAGATAAATATCGATTCCTTCTTCCTTGGCTGCCTTCACGTCGGCGTTGGAGACGTCGCCATGCTTTGGAGCGACCTTCCAAATCACGGACATCGCCAGGATCATTCTGCCTATAGTCATATCCATGATTGCCAAAAAAGTCTCGTTATAGTCCACTCCGTAAACCTTCCCATTTCCGCAAGCGACCAAACGCGTCTTATGTCGCTCGATATTACCGTTGTGGTCTTGAATACCCGCTTAGCGTGGAGTGAATTTGATAGAGATGTGAGCTTACCACTTTCCACGTTTGATTTCGTTACAACGCCTCGATTTCTTCTTTCATGACCCTTTACTAGTTGCTTCCACACGTTCATTGCTTCTTATAGCTTCTGGGATCCTGAAGGATTATTGATTTGACTTGCGCCTTCGACTGTCCATGGGAGCCATTCGAGCATTTGAATTCATTGGTGCCTTTTTTACTTCTTCAGTGTCAATTGACGTACTGACGCTTGTAACTTGATGTTCATCGTTTGTTTTTTTGAGATTTTATTCAATATCTTGTACTTTACCAGCTAGCGTCCCCTGAAACTGCTCGTTTTGTCTTGGATTCAGCGCTTCAATGTTTTTCACGAGCTATGTCACAATCACTTTAGTCTCGTCCGAATTCCCTATAATCATGCCGATCTTCGCCCTTGGCTTCAGCAAATTCACGAAATACTGTGCAGGGACTTCCAAAGGCTACAATATCTCCAGCATGTTCAGCGTTTCCAGTCAGTTTTATCGGCGACGCCCTCTTGTCGTTGGGCTTCGGCTCAAAATATACACCGCATATTATCTCCCCCGATATTGAGTGGCAAATCGCACGCAAAAACTCATACAACGGGCCGTATTCAGGATTGCTCAATGCATCCTCTCCGCATTGCCATTTGAAGCTCCGTTGCTTGCTTCGATTATTTGTCTCCGAACGCCTGTTTTCTTGCAAAACACATCCACGTTACGATACTCCACACCTCCATCTGTCCTTAGCAAGTGTATTCGACACCCAAATCTATTTTCGAAATAAACCAAAATTGCCCAAACATTTCGCGGCTTTGTCCTTCGTTCTTGAAACAAACACTCGGTTAATTCGACGTGTGATCCACAAAGTGCACAAGATATCGGCTTCCGCGCCTGTCTTTGGTGTCATCGGCCCCTTCAGGTCGCTACAGATGACGCTACCCCCCTGTCAATGGTTAAATACCCCCCGATGTCCTTCTTTGCTTGTGAGTTCTTAGTCTGTTTGCCTTCGGCGCAGTAAAGTATATTTTTTGTTTTTTTTCGGTCAGTTTAATCCCGGAATGTGGGTCATTCGCCCTTTTTTCATTCGTATCAAAGATGAGACGTCCAAGCGGGTATGGAAGTGCATTAGGAACCCTTCTTGGACATCTCCTTCTAAGCTTGTTTCCAGCGCCGAAAATATTACGTCTCCAATCCTTTGGTGATTTGTTGGAAAGATATCCACTATGCGCACGTCATATCTTTGTTCGACATTCCAAAAGCACTTGCTTAATCGATCTTTCCCCTAAGTGCCTCTGTTGGTCATTGTGGTTAAACACAAATCCTTTCTGCTCCAACTTGCCATACGTAATAACGGTTTTAACCAGATTTTCTGTAAGAAAAACACTTCTGTAAGCCGAACTTGTTGGATCTCGCCCGTAGCCTTCACACTTAACACTACAGAGCCTTTCAGGGACAATCGTAACACCTTGTAGGACTGCATTTTTCCACATTTTCCAGTAATTATTGGTCTTGTACAAGGTGTCTGCTGGCGTGGCTTTCAAGTATTTACTCGCAGTCCTCTGGGTTTTGTTTTTCGTTAACACAGAGCGTAAACATGACTCCCAAGTCCTTGCTTTCCCTTTTCTTACTGAAAGTCCTGCAATTCCTTCTGAGATGGCCTGGTTTCTCACACTTGTAACATTTTCTGTTTGCTTATCTTGTACATGGTTCATGACATCTCTGGTCGCCAGCATTGGGCTTGAATCTTGGTCCAACCACCACGCGAATTGTACCAGTCACTTTCTTGGATCGTATCTTGCTGACAGAACTCCACGTAATTCTGGTGCCACTATTTAAGTATGCTTTTCAATATTAATTCTTCGCTGTACCCTGCTGCGTCTCCCACTGCTACCAAGTAGAGCAAATGTTCCGCCCAGGTTCTTCTCGAGTCCTTCTCGTCGTCAAAATTTCTGTGGAGTTGTCAAATTCCTTCCGAGATGCGAACACCCACGGGGGGACCAGATGACTGACTGTCAGAGGGGGTATTCTGTCCATCCAGGTCTTGGTCCGAGCCAGCATTAAGCTGGCTGGACCGGTCGCTTCCATCACCTCCATGTTATGTAAAGCTCTACCTTGTGTACCCGTCAGCCCTGGCGGCTACGCTTTTCTGGTGGACTCTTGGGCGGATAGTTAAAAGCCGGTAAAATAGGTGGACGAGGATTAGGACGAGGGTTGCTCCTGGACGGAAATCTTCACCGGGGAGCGGACTGGCGTAATACTTGAAATTTGTATACCGCAAAGGCTGGACCGAGAGTTAAACAAAGACAATGAAGGGGTTACTCCATTCTTATGCGTAGTCGGGAAATCCAAACAATATTCCACGATCTTTCCACAGTAAGCTAAATCTTCATCACGCTTTCCCATAGAAATAAACCGTGTTCCAATCACGGGCGACTTGAGTGAGTATAGGCTTCACAGCGACTCCCAGTTAGGGGACTTCCGGTGGGTTCCTTTTAACCTTCCCCGGACAAACAGCCAATAACAACTAGAGGGTCCTTGTTAGCCCTCGGCTGCGGACCAATGAAGACTTGTATCTTAGAAAGCGAAACGTATACTGATTTTTATCCCTAGATCCAATATAACCTTTGGTGTACCCTACCCAAAATAATCTGACCAGCTTGACCTGGAGGTTATGTACCTTACCTGAAATAGCGTGACCAGCTCAACTGGACGTTTTGTGTACTGTACACCATATAGCATGACCAGCCTGGATAGCCATCCACTTCGACCTGGACGGTACCTGGCCGCCGGCTCCGATTCCTTCTTCGTAGCCGCTCACCCATCTCCGGTGTTCCATCCGGCTACTACAGGGACATAACCTTCCTTGGAGCCTCTTATTTATCCGTCTCTTGACCAATGCGCCCCTTGACCACCTATGTCCACCATCAACGGCCATGCAGTCCCACTTGATCCAGCTGGTCAACTTCTGCTTGGCCTGGCTTAAAGCATCCGGATCACCTCGTCTAGCCTGCTTCCATGTCCTCGCACTGGTCCGGCGCTTGCGGGTGTTCTAGTAATGAGCTCTTTGATATGTTTCAGTAGCTATTCCAGCACAAAATCCGCGTGAAGAAGCTCATCAAGAACATTTCGCGACATAAAAGCGAGAAATACGAAAATAAATGCCTTCTCAAAGCGGTTCGACGCTGATCCGGCGACCAGCATGCCATCTCGCCCGACAGTAAAGACACTATCCTCACCAATATCGTAAGCACAGTGAATGTCACACATGACCTGCTTGAGCTCATTCTCAAGGTCGCCGCGATCTATGAATTTCCTTTCAGGTATGTATCGATCAAAATGGTCGGCCATGATCATGTTAAATTGACCGCGATTGGCAATCAGAGGAGTGTCCAGGTGAGTCAATCTACTCGTATATTCAAAAAATGTTTTCTGTCAAGAAATAAAAGTAATATGGCGCCTCCGCAGAAAGGAGCTAATGGACAACGCAAGGCAGACAGCAATGGTTCAAACGCACTCCATCGCACTTCAAGACAAATGCACGCGCCAACTTGTGATGCAAGAAAAGAAAAAGGCCAATAAGGCAGCACAGCATAAGTGTCCACTGAACTCGTTTCAAAGAAATGCAAAGTATTCATATCAAAAACGTGGCGGTATCTCTTTTTTCCGGTTGGAGCACAGCGAGATACCGCCACGTTTTTGATCTGCATAATAGGCCACTGGTAGCAACTGTCAGTGCACCATGAACTGCCAAGTCAGAGTTATAGGTGCTGCTATTCTGCCAATGAAGGGTGCACCCTCATTTGGACTTTATTCACAAACATCACCCTATTCTAAGGTTTGAATCCGATTTTGGCAACAAACCTGAGAAGGTACCCTATTTTGGCAAAAGTCCATACAGTAGAGAACAAAACAGGAGCAAATGTTGGTTCAAGAACGATTAATTCATGAGGGTGTATGAAAAACACACACAAACAGTGAAAAACACACAGAACACACAGAAAAAATAAGAAACAGATAAGAGACTAGACAAACACACAGAAGATGAGAAAAACACACAGGGGACGAGACAAACACACACAGCCTAAACTTTAGACGCGATACGTCTGAGGTTTACATGCCGTGTGCGAAGCACGTGGATGTAAACCCAGACCAAACATTGCCATTGTGCTAGCGGAAGCTTTGCCTACAAGCCGTAGCGGGCATAGGGTTTTGCTACCAGTGAACAGTAAGGGTATTTGGTTTAGGGTCAGGCGGTAATTGGAGCTGACTGAACCCCTAACATTACGTTTGTGTCGTCTTGTGTGTTTTCACTGTTTCCTGTGTGTTGTGGTGTAGTCGCTCTCAGAAATTCTTCCTGAGATGCGAACACCCACGGGGGGCCCAGATGACTGACTGTCGGAGGGGGTACTCCGTCCATCCGAGTCATGATCCGATCCGGCATCCGGCCGGCTGGATCGGTCACTTCCATCACCTTGGTCGTGACGACTTGGATGATCCATGTTAAAATCTCACCTTGTGTACCCGTCAGAACTGGCGATTGCGCTCTCTTGATAGACCCTAGGGCAAAAAGTGTAAAGTCCGTCGAATAAGGAGACGAGGATTAGGACTAGGGGTAGCTCCTGGGCGGAAATCTTCACCGGGGAGCTCGATTGGCAATATACTTGGAGTTTGTATATGGACCGAGAATAATCGATCGGCCAGCTAAACCAACGACAATAAAGGGGTAAATCCAAACGTGTACGTAGAGGGGAATCCAAATATAGCTCCACAATCTTCAACAGTAGGCCAAAACGTTACCACACTTTCCAATACTTGATATAACCGTGTTCAAAACACGGGCGACTTGAGGTGAGTATACGCCACGCCGCGACTCCCGGTCAGGGGACTTCCGGTGGGTTACTTTAACCTTCCCCGGGCAAACCAATAGCATCAAGAGAGGACCTTGTTAGCCCTCTGCTGTGAACCAATGAAAGCGACTTGTGTCTAAAGAAAGCGAAATCCTTGGTCAATACTCCCTTTTGTGTAACCTACCCCAAATAGCCCGGCTGGACAGTTATGTGTCTTACCTGAAGTGGCCCGGTTAACTCTCTTTGTGTACCAGCCCGGCCGTTACACCAACCCCAGCTGGTACCAACCCGGCCGGTACACCAACCCAGCTGGTACCAGCCCAGCCGGTACACCGAACCCAGCCGGATCGGCCGGATGGCCACCGCCACCCAAGCTTTACGTCGACGCTGCGTTAGCACTTCCTTGGCAACCCCACGTCCTACCCTGGTACCTCCTCCGTCCTCTAAGAAATTCGACCCCTTTCAGGGCCCTTCGCCCATACCTTCTGACCAATCCGCCCTTCGGTTGTCCACTATCCGAGGTCATACAGTTCGCCTGGTCCGCTGGCCCAACTACCTCACGTCTCGGCCACACCCATCTGGCCCAATTCCAGGCCTGGCACCGTCCTGCCGCTGGTAGATACATCCAGCGGCCACCAGATTACGTCCCTTGTCGGCCGATCCGGGCATCCAGCTAGAGACGACATTTCCACCAATCAGGTGGGGCGTTCACTTCCCATTAGTTTGTTAATTTATAAGTCACTTCACCGCGGTATTTTACATAGGATCTCATTAATTCATAGGTAAGCACCTCCAATTAACGCTTTTCATATCACTATTGATTTGTCCTTGTATAGCGCGCACAATTTTATTCTTGTTTGCGTCAACGGAGGTTCTTACTACTGTGCCAACACGTAAAAGGATTCAATACAACCCCATACATAGGCACAATTTGTAACCTTGCATATACTTTAGAAATTCACTCTTGAATTTTGTAATAGATATCATAAAATATGCTGCAGGCAGCACCAAAGCTACATCTACTGCTATAGTACGACTCGAATGACTTAACCATTTACTTAATCAGATCACTTGAGTCGTCGGTTGCATGGCTTTTTTTAGAGGCCAAGTGTCCCATTTATTTCCTTTTGGAGATCTCAACAATAAGTTACCCGTTAAGGGAAAAGTTCATCTCTGTTTGAGTCACCTCGGTTAGAGGCTCCTAACCGTAGGGCCAACCAAGTTAGAGAAGACACATCAACCTTTCAATAAAATGTGAAATGGGTGAACAAAAAATGTGTCATCCCCCCATGTCTGTGAGTTTTGGGTGAATGTGCCTGTATAATTTTATTTCAAAGGATCTGTTGACTCAGCCGACCTCTTTGAGGTCAGTTAAGCCAACCGAGATGGCGACCACCATCCGGCCAATCAGATGTCCCCATTTTTCAGCCGAGCTGTTCCAGAACAGAGTTGAACTTTGCCCTAACGTCCACGAACAGATAGAAAGGCCACCCAATCTTGAAAACCAAAAAGCTTACTGTGTGATTTGGTTAGTGTACCAAGCCGTCGTCGATTTGACTTAACTTGTTGCCTATAATGATCGCAACTTGTCACCTATGAGAGGTCAGATTATACAAATCTATTTCGTACGACTAAAATTATTCATACCCACTGACAACATCACTTTAATTTGAAAAGGAAATTTCCAGTCTGAGATTTCTTGGCAAAGGACCATGCAACTTCAAATTGGTTTGGTACCACGCAATAAGTTTAAAGGGAAAAAAGTCTAAATCGTTCAATGATATTAAAAGATCCATCGGTAATTTTCAAACTTTCAGAAATGGCTCGAACCGAGCAACTAATATTATAAGACATTCAAAGAGGTTCTACGAAGTTGGAGTTGCGCCTCATTCATTCGATTTCTTATGCAGGCTATATATCTTTGCACAGTACATGCCAAAACGATTTCTACATGGTATCCGCAATCTGGTCAGTATCATTCGACAGAAAATTAAGCTCATCTTCCTCACGAATAGTGGGATAATCGCGCAGAATATATAGCGTGTAAAATTGCTAGTGCAGTATGATTTCACATGATCAAACCATTCATGAGTACATTCACATACAAAACAATTCTTAGTCTCATGAATATTCAGAGAAAACTGACCTGGCTGAGCGTATCGTGAACATAGTCGATCCTTCCGATACAACAACAACAGCAGTACTGACGATAAACGCGTTAAGGGCGTCCGATGTCAAATTAGCAATGGGTGGGGGGGTAAGTGCGGATAGACTCGCCCCGTTTTGACAAGGAATATTAATATTAAATTTAAATTTTAAGTTTAGAAATGGGCGGGGTGTTGGCCTTACAAATGATGTGTGGCACCCCACATTTATTGTCTATAAAGAGAAAAATGGATTATAATTTCTTATATATCTACCAGAAATCCACACTTTACGAGGGGATCTAATAGATAAGTTTTTTACTACTTTTTTTGTCATAGTTAAAACTCAATTATAGCGAATAATCCCAAAGCATCCAAATATAGTTACTCCCAAACATATTGATGAAGCCATACACTCTTCGTCGCCCGCTTTCAGCCGTGACCTGCGGAGGCGAAAGTTCGGAACCGATGGACATGTCAGCTGCTGTTGCCTCGACACCGGGACAACCAAAAGGCACTAAAAGTGCACTTCGCTGCAATAGATGCGCGAAGCTACGACAATGACGGTCCGCTGGCACTCAACATCAACAGTACATCCTTCTGTTGATGAAAAAGCGCACAAAAACGTAAGGCGGGGAACCCAACTGGAAGGGTTATCTCACATACCGATGGCATTCACGTAGAACGGTGTGTGCTTGGTCGAAGTATGCAAACTCCGTGAGTGTCAAAAGGTCATTCAACTTCGAAGGCATGCACGTATAAACGCAGCATGTCTCCCAAAACGCGGTTAACCTGTTCTGTTTGCCCATCTGTTTCTGGATGGTCCGCAGTTGACATGCTCAACAGCGTGTGTGCCCAAAAGAGAGAACATTTGTTGCCAGAAATGTCCTGTGAATCTCGGATCTCAAACCGAGATTATGCTCGCTAGCATTCCGTACAAACGGAATACCATGTAGATGAGTATCCGCGATATTGGAGCGGCAGTGACATTCGCCGACATTGCAGCAGGATGAACTATCTTGATAAAGTGGTCTTCAAAGACCATAATTTCAGTCCTCAGCTGTTGTCGGGTGGAAGACCGAGGACAAAGTCCACTGAAATGGACTTCCGTCACTCTGTCGAAACAGCAGAGATTGGAGTGTTGCCTGCGCAGAATTTTGCAGGCTTTACGAATTCGCAAGCACGTACGTACTTTCGCACCCACTTGTACTGGTTACATAAAGGTCGTGTGTTAGAGAAGCGTATGTCTTCACTAGACATTGATGCCCCGAGATCGGTACCCAACCAGGGTTGCAAATTCGGGAGCATTCTCGTACAGAACGACGATGCGCATTTCATCTTGTTGGCCTATGCTATACAACAGCTGATCATCACGCAATCGATAACGACGCACTCTTACATGTAAGTACTCGGAAATTCTTCGCGTTCCTTATCTGATTGATCACTTAGGTAATCCATCAGCAGACGAATCTCATCGTCTGTGTCGTACACTCGACGTACAAGATGCGAAGTCGGTGCAGTACAACGGATTGCGTTTGCACTGATTGATTCGATTACGGACGCTTTCGTCTCGTAAGCAGGACATCGTGGTAGCGGATGCGCTACCACGTTCAATTTTCCTGTTTGTATTCAACCGTGAAATTTTAAAGAATGACAGCCATCTAGCCATTCTTCGCGAGATATTTGGTGAGTTTATGGGCTTGCAAAATAACGAATGGTTTGTGTACACCACGAACGATCTATCCTCTCAAAAAAAACGAAAATCGCCACGGCATACTCTTTGACAAATACATTTCATTGTCAAGCACTGGGCAATTAAGTTCATCGAGGCGCAACGGACATATTTATTGGATATCACGCGATCATGATCATCGTGATTGCGCTGCATCAGAGCCCCCGATGGCAAGATCACTCATGTCGCAAACGACGTGAAATGGGCATTCTTCATCGGCTATCGCTAGCACTGGTCCCTACGTCAACCTTCGCTTGACTACATCAAACGTTTCGAGTGGCATTGGATATCCTCGGCATTTTCCTTCAATAATTGAGAAAGATGTCTTGTTAACCCTGCACAATTACATGATTATTAATGCATTTATGTTGCTAACCCATTGAACGAAAGTAGATCCATGGCTTTGCTTGGCACTGGCCATTCAACAATCACTATAATTTTATGGCCACCTCGTTCTTACCCACAAAGCAACCGAGAACGGGTATATCAGGTTCACCTTAGGGTGCACTTCTTTAGATTTTACCCAACACGGCGACGTAGATGTTCTCTATGTACATCTACATCACTCTCCCCTTGTTCACACTAAGTATTGATGAACACGTCGTCGAAAAACTAGTTACAAATTCACGTACCGGGCGCAATGGAGGTGTTCCGCATTTGTTTTGATGTTACAGGGCAAATTCCTTAGCCCCTGTGGAATTACAAATGACTACCAAATCATATCAGCTGGGTGCTTACACCAATGCAAGGAACATCCTTTTCATGCAGGTGGATTTGGTAAAAAAACATCTTAAAAATAGAGAGCTCTGAAGACGATTCTCTTGTTCATGCCATCTATGATAAAATCCTTTCGTGGGATCGGCGTCTGGGGAAACGTGGCTGCGTTCAGCTTATTATAAGCGTAAACGATTCTTCAACTGAAGTGCTGCGAAGTAGACTCGCGCTAGTGTCCAGCTTTGCGACAAGCTTCAAAGAGCCCATCAATGGCTTTTAATTGCTCATCCGGTAACGGTCATCACCCTCTGACACAATACTCCGTGCAATACATCATCTTATTTTCAAAAACAATTAATATGGGGAGTTCACTTTGAGCTCTGCGCTTCAAAGTGCGTAACTTTAACTTTTGCTTGGTCATTGGGAGCTCACTTGTTCCCAATATCAACGCGGATATTTGTTCACAAATATCTAGATCTTCTCACGCTCTCATTTAACCATATTGACTCCATATGCTCATCCACCATAACATCAGCGCGATGCTGGTTCGACTTAGACATCCGTTCTTTATTTTAGACGAGCTTATTATGATGACCTATGTTTGGGCGACCTGCATTAGATCGACGCTGCTCGTCCTGTTAACATTCCATTATGGCTGGAAACATGTTTTGTATATGATCTGGTACTTGGGGACCAGCATGGGGCTCTTCTTTAATTCTCCATGTAGTTTCTTCGGCCCTCAGGTCTGTAGGCTCCACCTCTATCTGTTTTCTGCCGACCGTCTTTTATTTGGGTGTCCCGGCTTCCACCATTCATCATGGTGGCTTTTTTCCTCTTTCAAGTCAGCTATTCCTGAACGCTTCATTCCTCCGAACTTCGTCGCGATTGCTACATGTGCGGTTACCTTAGGGCCAAGCGTCATACGGGTGATGTCGACTAATGATTCCGATGAATCCACCTCCAGAGAAACTGGTTCATATAAGAGGATGTTGAGTGCCCTCCGGCCGCCTTACGTGTAGTAGAAGATGAAGGTGGGGTGACCTTGGTGGTGAACATCATCTTCTGAGGTTCCGATCTACCCACTAAAGGTACCACCAATCGTGTAGCGCACTAGTCGCCTCCTTCAGCGTCTTCCAGGTCAAATAGCTGGTTCGGGTAGAATAAATGCCAGCTTGCTTGAGTTTTTCGAACAGCCCTTTAATGAGAGTCAGCTGAATACCTGAAGTAACCGGAGGCGGAATAGGGCCTTTTAGTTCACCGATTATTTTAGGGCGGGTAATCGTCAGGACCCCGTACGTCCGCAGAGTTCTCGAAGGTCCGACGGGTACACAAGGTGGGATGTCAAAGAGTATGTATCATCCCGTCTGTCATGACCAAGGTGACGGTAGTGACTGGTCAGGTCAGCCCAATGCTGACCTGGACCATAACATGGATGAGCGGAGTACCCCCTCCGACAGATTAGTCATCTGGGGTGTTCGAAAATCGGAAGAGATTTACAAGATTGACTGCGCCACAATGGTGCGCGTGACCGAATCTCTTGGCGATCCTGGATATCATCGCGAGTCCCTAGTGGGCAAAAACAAAGACCGGTTAAATTTCTGGATGGGGTTCAATCACGATTCGAGGAAACAAATGTAAGTTATGGATATTGAAAAGGAAGAAAAAATAAGAAGGAAGAAGAAAAGGTTAGCTATGATCGGACAGAACGGCTATCTGACCTCGTCACAAGTCACCTGTCTGATAGGGAAGCTTATATAACCAATCATGTTTCGAATATGAAGAGGAAAAGACAGATGTAAAGTCACATGCGGTCACTGAAGCTGACCAGACAAGAACCTTTCGCTTTCTTGGTGGACTCTTGAGCGAAAGGTCAAGGCACCCATTTAGGGCAGCGGGACGAGGGCTGGGACTAGGGTCGCCCCTGGGTGGAAATCTTCACGGCGGAGCGGGCGGTGGTTATACTTGATTTCATTATACCGCAGATACGGAACCAAGTTTACTCAATCAGTCAGCACAACCAAAGAAAAATAGGGGGGGTACTCCAATCTTATACGAACGATCGTGAACGCCAAATTGGTCTCCACACTCTTCAACAATCAGCCAATACTTCACCTTCCCCTCCAGTACATCTTAAAGGTGTTCCAAACACGGGCGACTTGAGTGAGTATACGGATCTTACGACTCTTGGTCAGCGGACTTCCGGTGGGCCTTCTGTAACCTACCCCGGGTAAACCAATAACGACTAGAAGGGACTTAGTTCGCCTTCTGCTGTAAACCAATTATAACTTGCCTCTTAGAAAGCTGATTTCGTCAAGTATGAACCTTAGTGTACGCAACACCAAATATGATGACCTACCCGCATCTTCAATATCTTCATCCTTGTCGCCTGTTTGGCTGATAATATCATGTCCAGGGCTACTACGGTGATCTAGCCGCTAGACATCACCGGAGTCTCTTGCACGACCCTTGACTGGCTGTCATGCTGGCAGCATTTGTGAGACGACAGATCCTCTGACCTTCGGACAGCATTGCTGACCTTCCCAAACCGCTCCTAGCCTCTAGACCGCCCTGCACCCTCCCGACATTCGTCTCCGTTGATTTATTTCCCCCGGCGTCCCTTTCGCATATCGACCGTGGTTGCCATCTTGACTCCACAGGTCAACTTAGGGCAGCCTCCCCGGTTGATAATTTAAGCCAATTAGGAATTTTCGTAGTCGACCTTAACCCACATACGGCAGCTGATTTGTCCTGGAATCGCTTTGCCACATGTACACAATGAACATCTACGTTGAGGGCTAGAGCTTATGCGTAAACGCCGGCCCTGTGCCAATCTGAAGAAGTGCTCATTTGGTGCACCTGAGATACACTTTGTCGGTTGCTTTGTAGACAAGCTGAATGGTTGGGACTCAACAACGTCAAGGAACATACGAAGTTCCTTTGGTTATCAACCTTTATGAATAAGAACACATGCAGAAATGCACGGTTGATTTGACCTCTTTCTCAATTGCTGAAGAAATATGTCGACTGACATTGGAATACCCAATGCCAGGAAGCTTGTGATGAAGACAAGCGTAGCTTGACTGAGACACTAGTGCTAGCGATAGCCGATAACGAATGCCCGTTCCACTCCGTCTACGACGCGAGCTAATTTGTTGTCGGCTGTTATTTCATGCAGCACGATCATGGTGAATACGATCGCGTAATATTCTACCAATCGTGTCAGTTGTGTCCAACTGGATGCAATTAATCAGTGCATGACAAAGAACCCCTTGCCATGAAGTATGCACTAGCAAAAAATTGGGATCTATCTCTTACGCGATATACCGTTTGTGGTTCATACGAACCATGTGTCTTTACGCACGGCCGTTACAGCGCCACATATTTTGCAAGGAATGGCTAGATGGCTGTCGTTCTTTGCGCAGTACAACATCACGGTTGAATATAAACCGGGAAAGTTGAAAGTATTAGCAAATACGCTACACCGATGGCCCGATTATGAGATGAAATCATCTCTAACCGAAATCAGAAGTGTAAAAGGAATCCTTGAACTGTATATGTACTCACTTTGGCTCTCGTACGTCAAGTATGAAGAGCATACGATGCAGACGAAGGGACCCATTTACTGATTGATTACCTAGTGATCAATCGGATAAGAAGCGCAAAGGACTTGCTATTAAGCCTGCAACGGTATCGGTTGCGCGATGACCTGCCGTTCTGTATTGGTATCGATTGCACCATGGTCTATTGCTCTCCAGCGCAGACCACCAAGAAGGGGTCGCGTCGTCGTACCAAATAACGACGCACTCAAACATGCAATCACCTTTTATCGGGGAATCAAGGTCAAGAGAAGACGTACGCTTCTCTTGCACGCAACTTTTACTGGACGAACCAGTACAAGTGGATACGCAAGTATGTGCGCACTTGGAAGATTTCCCACCGCGTACAGCCTGCGCAATTTGTGCAGGCGCCACTTTAATCTCTGCCGGTTGCGACAGAGGGTTGGAAGTACATCTCTATGGACTTCATCTTCAGTCTTCTGCCCCACAATAGTCGGAATATTTGAATCGTGGTCTTTGTAGACCGCTTTAGCAAGATGGTTTATCTTGAAGCGGTGAGACCACCGACGAATGTTACTGCTGCCAAAACATCACGGAGGCTCGTCGACACGGTATTCCGCTTAAACAAAATTCCAGAGAACATAATGTTGGACTGAGATCCGAGATTCACAGGACGTTTCGGGCAAGAAACGTTCTCCATTTAGAGTACACTAAGCGGTGGACCATCCGGAAACGGATAGGCAAACAGAACGGGTAAATCGTGTCCAGGGTGACATGCTGCGTGCATACGCACATGCCTTCAAACAGGGGAAAGGCCCGTTTACGGCGCTTGCAATAAACAACTCGGTGATGCTTCAACGCAGCATGCATGAAAATCACGCTGCATCCACGTGCCCTAGCCTTGACTTAGCGACACAAAATCTAAGTAAGGGATAGGATCCGCTCAATTTTGGTCAATGCAACGAAACACAAGTTGCAGCGGCGACTTGTGAAAGCATCTTGTGACCAAAGCCCTTTGGCTTCACATGTCGTGACGACGGGAGAAGCCATAGAAAGTGCCAATACCGATAGAGATAGCAATTTCTATCAAGACGCCACTATGTCAGTTTCAGCGTAGGAGGCTCAAGCTGCTAACCAAGAATATGCAGCTACTGCGCAAGCAGCAGAAAGAAGAAAGAAACTCTTTTCCTTCTAGTATAGCAGTAGAAAAATTCGTATTACAGCGGCAAGCTGTAATACTTCGCGTAAAAGATGCTCTTTGCTCTAGAATAAGAAGCATTATGCAGTCCGAAAATGAAAGAACGAACAAAACCATTTCAGAAATGTGAATAAAGGTTGTTGTGAGCTACCGATATGCCTACAGATGCACCCAGATGCACCCAGCAACTTCATTACACTGAAGATGCTGCCTAAGCTCATTGGAACTTATTGTCCAGTATGTTAGAAGAAATTCCTATACATTAGACCTTCCCGCAGCGAAGAGGCTGCACCCGAGTTCTGCGTTGGGCGACTTTAGCCTTACGGTTTGTATTCCCGTCACGCCGAGGCGCATCTCACCAGAGAATGGCGGAGACGCAAGGACAGCCAGAAGCGACCGATAGTCCGTCTTCACCACATCATGAGAACAATCACGTTCCGCCTTGTTGACGAAAAGCTTTTGCTGGAAAGCCATGTTCGACCTCATCAAGTCGCGACCCCTTGGCGATGAGATCGATATCTCCCCGCAGAGCCTGTATCGGCATTGAGGACGACTTGAATCGTCGCTATCTCAGAATGACTCTGTTTTGGATAGTGAAGACGCGACCCGTGTTTCGCAACCACATTGGCGAGTTATCCGCCGTCCATGAATAAGCGCTACATTTGAGTGCTTGGTGGAGCGCTCGGTTCAGTACTACCGCAAGTGTCTAATAAATTTGACTACCTGAAAGACTTGACACCTGTAGTTTTTCTTGTGTTATCGATTAGCTAATCAAATTATAGAAATGTTTTCATTTAACCTTTTTTTGAATAATGAAAGGGAAACATTATTCTGACCCCCTCTAATTGATACGTTGACCCCATTTACAAAAAAGGACGCAGCATTTCTAAAATAAAGTTACAGTTAGTTACCGGTACTAGTTAAATAACTGCAACGTGCACACACCCTGTACCATAACGTAGGTACAATATATCAAGTCATATCTACGCACGATAGGACCGTCATTTTAGCCGTCTTTGTTGCACAAGGGAGTGCAACGATTCAAAAGCTGACAATATCTTCTCAGCATTGACCAGCATCAGGCTAATTTCTTGGTGCTTTTTAGACATTCAAATGATAGATTTAAGGTGTGTAGTCACCAGAGCTGCGAAGGCTGTCAAGTAATCAATTAAGGAACGTTACGATTCTGCTCTTTTATATATTTCTTTTTTTATGGAGTCGATATGCTTTAAGGCTTCCATTTTACCTGTAAATTGTTTGAACCTCTTTTGTAATGAACTACAATCCTCTAAAGGTTTTTTATTCATAGATTGAGCTTATATGTTGGAAGAATGAACTGTTTTATGCTCGTTATGTAGTTCGTTGGTAATAGGTTGTTGGATCCATCTTTAAACTTTTTACACGAACGACCTAGACCTATAGCTTAATCAATTGTGTCCGGGCAATTAATTGAAATAGAAAAGAAGAGTGTTCCGAATACGAACAGAGATGATGATAAGTAATAATAGCTTCTGTAACGCCGAGTCATATTTTGACCAGCACGCAACTAGTAATGCACAGGCTAGTCACAGCTCTAAGGCTGCCTACATCTGTATTGATACAATTTTAATGCCAGTGATCAAGGCTTATTTATAAGTCTATGATAACTGGCATTAAATTCCAACATGTTTTTATAAAAACAAGTTGAAAAAGTGTTCAAAAGACCTCATAATTAAAAACCGAGTGGTTTCTTAAAACCGAAATTATGATCATACTGAAGGTTATATTTCATTCGTTGGCAAACATCTGTGTGAACGAAACCCTTCCGAGGAGACACAGACATAATGAATTTACCGAGAAACTGATCAAAAAAGAAAACAACATCCTCTACTTTTACATACAAAAATATATCAATTTAAATAGGTATATATATCATTAGAAATAATACATGTATTAGGGGTACGGTACTTACATTCGGGGCTGCCGCGGTAGCAGTTGGCAGCAATCGTAGCGGTCATATCCAGACTTGGAATGGATTCGTTCCAATCCATTTGTGCCCACTGAGTGCGATACGATAGGCGACCACCTGCTCGACTATGGAGAAAACAATCGCTGCTTAGAATGGGTTTGGCAGATTCAAGTCGGCAAACAGCATCGAAGCAATCGTCTGGGTAGCGACAGAGTCGTTGGCAAGATCCCATTCAAATTGATCCCGCAGCTTCAAGTCCAAAGTCCATCATAAAGTGAAAAAGGTGAAAAAAAACACCCACACACACAGACACACGGAGCAAGAGGGCTCCTTGACTTTCAATCACGTACAGAGAAGCCGTGGATAATGAGATCCAAGTAGACAAGAAAGAGCCGACCACCGGAAGAGTTGAAGCTCAAGTATGAGGTAAAGAATATTATTTGTCGTCGAATTGACTCTGCAATCGCAGTCATCATCAAATCACCGCGACGTTAGCAAAAATGTAAAGAAAAGATCAGATGAGTTCGCTACAACGTTGGGCCACGTACTTTTAGTATATAGCTCATTTTTTCATCCTGAGCAATTTGGGCCACGAGAATCTCCGGAGAGCATGTAGTCAGGGTGCTGCCACCAGCACAAAGAGCAGAATGAATGGTGTGATATCTGCACGAACGATCGACCTTCGATCCACGCTGTTCCGTCTAAACTTCGCAGAATCCATACCACAAACCATATCGTCAGCATGTTCTTTTCTCATCTCACAATCTCACAATGATGCTTTACCTTCGCGGGTACACTGGATTGTCGCGAACCACTAGCTACAGGTTTCAAAGACTTGATCGTGGCGTTCTTGACCGTCTGATGCGCCAGTACCACGCGATATTTCATGAGCAATTTGTCTACCACCGTATCGTCAATCTATTGTTCATATAACAGCAGTTAGCGCTTGTAGCATTGTCTATTCAGATCACTAGTGAGGTGGCGGACGTACGTCGGACGTCGCTTTGATGCGCCGTGCATTGGGTGCCAAGTTATCTAGTCTACTAATATCGTATGTATAAATATGCAACTAACGTCATTTTGACCTCAAAGTATACTCCACTATTTGGCTGGTAGATACCGTCATTATTTTATAGGTTGGTTAATTAGTCAGCATCTTTTGAAAGTCAAATAATGAAGCTCTCTGGTTGGTTGCTCAGTCTTTGATCAGAATCTTACTCTTTTATCACATAGTCAGTCAAAAACCTTTTACCACTGTTTATATCGAAATTTGAGTTGTTGGTCTATTTTTGATTAAGTGGTCTAACGGTTATGCATCAGCTAGGTTTTCTTGACCTGCATCATTTATTCTTATTATCTCTTTCTAATTCAGGAAGAGCGTCTTAGATATTAGCGGAATCGAGTTGAAGGAGACCAAAGCCTTGAATAAAGCATTACTTTATTCTTTATGGTACGTTGTACCTATTGTAAGCTACAGGGGTGCAATTACCTACCAGTTGTACCGGTAGCTTAACATTATTTTAGAAATGCTGCGTCCTTTTTTGTAAATGGGGTCAACGTATCAATTCGAGGGGGTCAGAAAACAACAAAACCTGGTTTTGAAACTCAAAGTGTAATCGAAGTAACGTAAAACACCAGATTTTCGCAGGAAATTGGGTACCTTAGCTAAATTTAGATAATTTTATTCATTCAGCAGACAGGTGGAATCCGCATGAACCAATGAAAAGCTCTAATCATGGACTAGGGGGTAGTGCAAAGGGTTATCCTTAGAGATGTCTCTGGAAAAATATACAAGCTGACAAAAGTCGACCAAAAACCCACCAAGCTTTTAGGTTTATCAGCGACATTTCTATGAAGATTTTCCGCGAAAAACTGCTGTATTCGATACGACACAATTCGACCAAAAATAGCAGTTTTTCGCGGAAAATATTTACTGCGAAAAACTGCTGCTTTCGATTAATCAGCCAATCGTGGGACGCTAAGCAAAAATACAGACATATAATTGGCCAGCTGATATTTCCTGCGGAAAACTGCTGTACTGCGGAAACTGATGATGTTTTACGTTACCAGTACATAAGTACATCTGATAATTAGACGGGTGCCTAGCTTAGCCGGCTATGTTGGTAACCTTCGTGAAAATAAGGGTGAAAGCCGACCTAAGGATCGGCGTGAAGCTAGTAACGTCAACAGTGGGACTATTTTTTTCTGTTTATTACAATGTTAAAGAGATATGTCATTTGCCTCTGAAGTCTTTCAACGATTCAATCAGGTAGTGATGATTACATAGTCATCATTGATCCAATTAAAGTGAAAAAGGAAATAAAACAGAAAGAGTAGCGTTGTGGTAGTGCAGCGAACGGTGGTGCCAATTGAAATATCAGTGCCTGACCATTTCTGGGGGCGATCCCCTACACCAAAACTACTAGCAAATCGTCGCTTCCGGGCTATTCCAGACGGTAGCGATCGCAAAGGCCGGCATTTGGCGTTTAATACGATTCATCCCCATATTTTTACTACAAGTCCCGATGAGGGAGGTCTTATTTTCTGGAGCTACCAACATCACGACCAAGATATTGCTAAGGTGGTGAGTTTAGCGCCATCATCTTTTCGGCATAATAGTCGGGTGCTGAGGCTATCTCTTGGAGTCCGGACGGAAATCGCATGGCCATGGCATTTCGTGATGCTCCGGACGAAATGGGAGAACTCTGCATTCTGCAGCTTCACCAGCTCTGGCTTGAAGATAGCCGGACTCCCCAATCACTTCCCCAGGACCGTATAACCAGGAAATGTACCACCTTACATCCAAGATGATTTTTTGCGATCGACTGGCTACCAAGTGGATTCGGATCTGAGACTACAAGCCATCAGCTGATCACCACGGGCAATTCATATCACGCTTTTGTGTTATGGGAAGAATATGAGAATCGGTAGTCTGGTGGGTTGGAGTTGAAATGGTGTGTGCTGCATCGCGATCACCGTAGCGAAGTCAAGTCGCTCTGTGTTCATTCGAAGCGTGATTGTCTGTATACAGGTGGTTTTGACGGAGTATTGATTCGATACGGCTTAGATAAGGTTTGTACTAAAACAGTGATGGAGCGTCGTAAGCCGAACCTTTGCAAGATCAATTCGTCCTCGAGCACCCACATAATCCAAATTTACTTCTGTTTGGTTGTGTCGAGCAATCAAGCACAGTTTGTTGCTGCATGATATCCGTCAGCGCTATGACAGCAAGGAAATGCCGTTAGTATAGGAATTTAGCTCAATGAGTCAGTATGTCGTACCGCGATGGTCGCCTGCGGGTTATCACGTCTCGCGTGGCAGTACGACTGGCTTGGTGAATATCGGGGACGTGCCATGCGGGGTGAATACAGTAGAGTCACAGCAAGTTCTTCGGGTGCATTGTAAGTTTTCGCTATTGTCTTTATGGTAGTTTGAGTGTTTCTTACTCATTTAAATTTTAAAAAGTATGGTGAGTGCATAGAGAGATTTACTTAATGGGGCCGAAAAATGATGGGTTCAACTGATGGGGCCGAAAACAATAGTACCCCCGGTCTCTTGAGGAACAGTGATGTCTTTAGATAAGCAGATGGCGGAGTTGGTCAGCTCTTTCAAATACCCAATTCCAACACGAAGAGTGCATGAGCCAGACTCACAGGTTTGAATACTGAAAATGCGCACAGGCGTTGCAAAAAAATGAAAAGGTGGAGCATATAATTCACCTTAACCATGAAGGCAGCAAGTGTTAACCCTAAAGAACTCGCTTTAATGTGGGTGGAACACTGACGTATTTATCGAAGATGCTACATCGAGCTAAAGATTGCAACGAAGATCTATTGCGACCCCATAGTGTATCAGTAAGTCATCCATACAAGTTACATTATTTAAGAGCCCTGTCAGTGAATTAACATCTGTTAGAAGTTTTACCATTATCCATTGCCGTAACACCAGCTTCAGGTGTTTTATCATCGTCGCAACCGAGGTGAAGCTCAGCATTTACGCCAAACAATTCAAGCGCATTAAGTTTATCCAGAAGCAGCATCACGCGCACTACAAAAGCTACTGACTTACCGGAGGTAATGATTTCTTTTGGCTTTCGCCTCTCCAAGGATATGTAAGAAACGACAAGGCCAAGACGCTCATGTAGATATAATTTCATGCTATATTAGGATGTAGAAATGGTGACTTGTTTGCTCATACCATTTAAGTGTACAGCAGGAAATGAAGTCATAACGTTTTTTTTGTGACTCCTCTGTCGGAATACTTTGGGAAGAGGTATTTCCCAAGATCAATAGTAGCATCGTGGCCATAGATGCAATCGGTCTCACTACGGAAAAATCGATTCAATATAATTCGTCAAAACCCCATAAATGACCGGCAGTTGCGCCACATCTAATAGCACCTCACATTTGGAGCCATTCCTTGCTCCATGTCATCTTTCTTGGCTTCAACAATACTAACGCGCTTATCACCACGACAAATGGCAAAGTCAAAACGCCCAGTGGTCTGTACTTGTCTTTCACAAGAAATCCGACAATATGATACATATGCCTATACTGAAGAAACAAGCGCGTTGACTGATATTGTGACAGGAGCTGACAAAAGAGGAAATTACTTAATGGGGCCGAAAAAAATGGGTTCAACCTTAATGGGGCCGCTCGGACTTAGATGATAAAACACCTGAAGCTGGTGCTACGGCAATGGATAATGGTAAAACTTCTAACAGATGGTAATTCACTGACAGGGCTCTTAAATAATGTAACTTGTATGGATGACTTACTGATATACGATGGGGTCGCAATAGATCTTCGTTGCAATCTTTAGCTCGATGTAGCATCTTCGATAAATACGTCAGTGTTCCACCCACATTAAAGCGAGTTCTTTAGGGTTAACACTTGCTGCCTTCATGGTTAAGGTGAATTATATGCTCCACCTTTTCATTTTTTTGCAACGCCTGTGCGCATTTTCAGTATTCAAACCTGTGAGTCTGGCTCATGCACTCTTCGTGTTGGAATTGGGTATTTGAAAGAGCTGACCAAATCAAACTCTCCGCCATCTGCTTATCTAAAGACATCACTGTTCCTCAAGAGACAAGGGGTACTATTGTTTTAGTCTACGAGCGGCCCCATTAGTGTTGAACCCATCATTTTTCGGCCCGATTAAGTAAATCTCTCGAGTGCATTAAGTACCGGGTGGATAAAATCCGCCAATACTTAAAATAACGTACCAGCACTTGTCTGGCATCTACGGTATCGGGCGAAGTAACCTCTTGCGTTTCTTGTCCAAGCTTATCCTCCAGTTCTGATAAACGCTTTAAGGCGTCTGACAGCTGTTACTCGTTTTTGCCTTCCAAAAAAATTAAGACGACAACAGTGGTCAGCCTCACAACTGTAAGCATCAATATTTCCTAAGAAATTCCCAACGAATACTTTGTGTGTTGCATACATTTCCCCCTTGTTTCAGCGTGTTGTACGTTTGCTGTAACGTATTGCATAAGATTATGAGCGCAAATCTGGTGTCTTAGCTTTTTCACGATAATTTCATAGAGAATGCATGGATTTGGACGGTTAAAGTACCAATGAAAAGCCGATTTACGAGATGGAATAATCGAAAACATTAGCCAATCAAGTCATTTTTCTCTAGAGCGGTTCAAACTCTGAAATCCGGTTATTTCCGACATCTGTTTATGGGCAGGGCCACTATTCGCGAGGAGGTCCACTATTTGAATCGATTTTGCACAGACGAGACCAAAAATATTTATTTCGTTTGTATAATTGTTTTCTGAGTAAATCACAAAACCAGCACTAGTCAGAGCATCAATTCTGAAAACCAGCACTTGTCGCAAAACAGTCACCTCGTGGCTTCAAAGAAAGGCCCACTCCAAGACCTAATGACCCTGTACCATACGAAAGGTACAACGTACCGTAATGATCTATCAGGTATTTGACGTGTGCACAAAGGACAGCTTCGCACTCCACAAGAAATTATCCGAAAGCATAGTATTCCAGTTGTCCAAAGCTCCGGTCCATAAGTAAGACAAAATGTAATGACATTGAAAATTAGATATTTTTGGGTTGAATTTCAGCGCAAGGTCTGCTATGTATTAAAGTAGTAATGTAGGACATCAAATTTCAAGCATAACTTGCAGTGACGACCTGATGATGGCCTAGTCTGAACGCAAATCTTGCGTGCATATTACGTTATGTACGAAATTATTTAATGATACACAAGATGAAAACTAAGATGATCTTCGTGCCGCGGATTGCCAAGCGTTTTGAGACTTTGCACTCCCATGTGAACACAATGTGACAAACTTCCCACTTCACGACTGTGCGCGTACCAAGTAACCACGGTCATTGAATAACTTAAAGGTGGACGAAATTCACTCAAAAAATCAAATGAAGCCAAATACGGTGATCTTTTAGCACAGTAGCGTTCTTTTTTTCTGTGTCTCGTGTCTTAACTTGCACTTCTTTACTACTTTAATAAATTGCAGACCGCTTGCCCCCTTGCACTCTAACTAATATATAATATTCAATACCAGTACGTTTAGTCTTACTTATGGACCGGAGCTTTGGACAATTCGAATATTATGCTTCGGATAGTTTCTTGTGGAGTGCGAAGCTGTCCTTTGTGCGCACGTCACATTTATTACGGTACGCTGTACCTTCTTTATTGTACATGGGAGAGTGGGCCTTTCTTTGAAACTACGAGGTGCTTGCTTTGCGACAGGTGCTGGTTTTCATAATTGGTGCTCTGACTAGTGCTGGTTTTGCGATTTACTCTTGTTTTTTACCGTGATGCCTCGGATAAATTGCTGGTAACTATTTGCATGTCTCGATCTAATTGTATTGCTTGCTGATGAATGTGTTTTTTGTTCGTGTTTTCCCTTTAGAAATGAATCGATGAGAGTAATCAAGAAGAACAACGTGTTTCCGGTGTTGACTTCTGGGATAAATCGGCTCTTTGAAGAGATGGAGGCGCTAAGAATGCAGGATGCAAACAAGATAAACTTTGAGCTTGAAAAGCTGAAGAGTAGATTATTGTTCAGGAGAAGATGAAAGAGATTAAGAATTAAAAAAAATATTTTGTCGGAACTTCAGGAAAAGATTTGGGCCATGAAAGCGGCGCTGGCGAAGTTTCATTTCTTACATCAAAGTCTTCTTGAAAAGTATGTGCTAGAAGAAAGACTGCTGGAGAAGGAACTTAATGTGTTTGTGCAAAAGATCGAAAGTTGGGAGAATAAAACGGTGCGCGGCACTCGGGGTGGTCTATCGCAAGGACCAAAGCCATTGCATTTGACCAGTAAACTTGGATTAGATAGGTGTCAAGCCGCATGCTCACAATTACGAGCTAGCAACAATGCAGAGGAAGTATACGACAACCAAGTGGAGGATCAACTTACAGATGAATACTCTACGAAGATACGACGACTTGATGATGCAATTCTTCGGTCAAGAGGAGCAACAGGTGGATGGGATGCTCGGGAACATGCAACGTTTACTGCGTTACTTGTCAAAAGTGGACTTTCCGACGAAGTTTTACTGCGCCTTAAATTGATTGGCGGGCTTACAAACTTGCACGTCAAAGTTTCTTGCTTCGGATGAAAAAACTTATCAGGATAGACGATTTGAAGACGCCAACTGTTGTGAGTATGAGACGCAGGTATCGCGGTTTCTTAGGATATGCATGCGAATAGCCACCCAGAGTGAAACCTCAGTGCGATCACACTTCGACTGGTATTTCGAACACCTGGAGCTTATAGACGCGAAAACGCGATTTATCCGGGAATGGAAAGCAAATAAGGAAAAGGAACGTCAACAAAATATCACGTATGGTCTTGAAGCTGACGAGAAAGATCGCATATTCCTCGGTCGTGCTAAACGAGCAGATTCTACTCGTACAGACGAAGACTAAGTCCCGAGAAATGACTGATCGTCTGCTAGAGCAGTGGAAACAAGAAATAAAGAAGAAAGATGAAGAGAGCAAACAGCAGCTTCGAATGGCGTGTGAAGTGGTGGAGGCGAAGGTGAGCACATTGGTATCGAGTCTGCTCGTAATAACTAGTTTGATTTGTTTCTTTGGTTCTAGCAGCGCAAGCAAGAACAGCTTAATGCGAAACAAAATGTCCTTTTGTACAAATTACAAAAAGAACAAGATGAAGCGATGCCGTTTCAATTAGCAAAAGTGCTCTAGGGGAGCTGTAGGGATTGCATAAAGACGTAGACACACTGTGTCGCAAAGTGTTTACACTGCCGGAGTACGGGCCCTCTTTGAGCGACATGAAATACGGAATGAAAAGCTGCAGAGCATGAACGTGTCACTGCACGAAGAACGGATGGAAGAGTTAGCTGTGCTAGACAGCCTTCGTTCTGCAAACCTTATGTACAAAACGATTACCGAGTCTCGCCAGTTTGCAGAGGACTGCGCATGATCGACGCTGGCAGAGGATGCTGACCCACAGGCGTCGGGTATTACAGTGCGTGATTTGCTGATTGAGACTAATATGAAGCTTGAGGCGGAACTACGTGAGCTTCGATCTAAAATGAACCTTCCGCATGAGGAGCAGACGCTCATGCGGTGGCTACTAACAGTAGCAGTGACTCATTGGCGTCGGACACGACTAATAGCTGTGTTGACTCCGTGGAGACAGCGAATGAAAGGCTAAGTCGTAAGCTGCAGATTATCACGGAGAAGTATAACTTGTCGAAGGAAATGCCGCGCCACACGAAGGTTCAATGGTGCGATGCTGTCGCATCACAGCAGGCCCTGGTGGAATGCTATGAGGCTGCTCAAGAAAAGATATCTTGACCCAGCAACTGGACGATCACGTAGCTGACGCGAATGTTGATGATAAAGAGAGACAAATTCGGGATCTTGTGGATGGCGACGAGAGTGGAAAATGGACAGAAATGACGACTTCCTTTCCTTTCATGACCACCCCAACAATAAGATCAAAAGAACATGAACGAATGGACATAGCAGAGGAAAACTTCGTCGCGTTCAGCAACGTGAGTGTAATATTTTGTAACTTCAGTTTCATTTCTTTTTGCCTTTCTTGACACCTTTATTGGGAGTACCAACTCTTCTCTTCTTTTCGGACAGCATTTTCAAAAGATCTTGCTAGGGTCTGCTGGCAGACAGCTCGAGATCGTGATGGGTGAGCAGGCGGCGCTTAACATCAATCGTCTTCCGCCGGCGTTGCTTCGTCTGGAGATTGGGTGGAAGTACGAGAATCTCCGACCGCGTAGTCTCGTGGCCAGAGAGCCACGTCGGAGAAGGGGTATTTTTATGACTCCATTCCGCTTAAACTTTTCCAGATGGTCCAGCATGAACATGCTGCATAGTGGCCAGATCCCAGCTTCCTTGAATCCTGCAACGATATTCGAATTTTTTTTCTGAAACCCTTTCGCCCATGCCTTTGACGCCAACGTGATAGCGTCTTTCTTGCCAATGCCCGTTGCGCCTGTGCTGACCATGTAGTCGTAGATCTCACTCTTTAATACTTTCTTTACGCCTTTGAAAACAGCAACGTCGAGAGGCTGGTACAAATGACTAGCGTTCGGTGGAAGTTGAATTAAAACAACACCATACGATTGTGCAGTGCGATCAATAGACCCGTCCATGCGACTGTCTGCCCCATCGAGCACAAGCGCAAGCGGCCGTTTGATTGGCGTCGGGACTGACAATGCAAAATGCTCAATTCACTTCACCATCACGTCAGCCGTCATGAAGCCAGCCTCAGCAGTTGTCACCTTGGCCCCATGTATCTCGCACGCACTCATCACATCTCGATTCAACCTCTTGCCTGGTAGTATGAATACAGGCGGGATTAGCAAACCGGCGGCTGAGGCAGCGGCAACCATTGTAAGATGAAAGCTTGTTTCAACTGTCCGGAACCATACATTTCTTGGGCCTTTTAAGGCAATTACTTTCTTCGTCTTGTCATTCTGGACAAAGCCAGTTTCATCCATGTTAAACAAACGGTCGGCGCTGATGGTGTAAAGTACGACAGCTCTGGCGCAACGCCAGTAGAAAAAGCCATGGCAGCCTTTTTCGAAATTTCGTTGCGCACGCGCTTAACGACCTGAGCATTTCGGGTGGTGAGGATAACGTTGCAGAAAACGATCACACCAACCACGCCCAATCGTTCCAGCTGCTGGGGTGCATCCGTAGATAGTTGCGTAGATCTCCTTACCCTTGACAATGAGCATGTCACGCGTGATGGGGTATCCCTCGCGTTGCATGCCCCACGCCCAGTGACAGATGTCCTCCTCGACTGCCTTTCCAAGGCGCTGTTCGGGGATGTCTTGCTCGATCTTTCTTAGCTTGCGGCGCAACGTGGATGGGGGAATGTTGTAGCGCTTACTCACTATACTACGTTTAGCGCCAGCATCGATCTCGGTGTGGGCCGACTCAAAGTTTTCTTGCGTCCATAGCTTTCGCGTAGTGCTCATCTCCGTCGTATCTCAAATACACATTAAATCATAGGTCGCTAGAATTAGAAATTATTTTCGTCAAAAGCGCCATAAACTGCTGCGTCAAAAATCCCACCAATCATCAGTTGCAATTTATTTATGGAGAATGATGATTGGACAATCTCATTTTTTTCGCTCATAAACTGATGTCGCTCATAACCTGATGCAATACGTTAAATTGTTTATTTCCTTTGTCAACAAAGCCACCTACAAATGACATGAACATGGTGGAAGAGATGAGCAAATTACTCGTTAAGATCACAGGAGAGCAAAACCTACCTTCTGCGTCAGTGTTTGGATCTCTATATTATCGACGGAAATTTGAGCTTGTTCTGCTCGGCGCCGTTCACGATCAATTTGAGCCTTCAGCGTTTTGTTTTCACCCTTTGCAAACTCTAGTTCCGGCTTGATTTTAGATAGCTTCTCGTCGAGCGGTAGCAAAGCCTCGATAGTTCACAGAGATGCGGTACACCGTGTAGACCATCGGCGTTTTTATTGGGATGGTGCGTCTGGGAGCCATTGACAGCCACGCGTAGCTTTGCGTTCATGTTATAAAATTCACCGTGGTTTGTGTGTCGAGTGTACCCAGATTTGATAATTCTGACATATATTCATTGACCAATCAGCGACCATCTCTAGAGTCGGAAAGGTTTGACACACGCCTAATTTTGATTTAGAGAGGCCTGTTAAATCTATAAGACTCTTGCGGTAGTGCGAGCAGCGTACCAAGTACTTGGTACGCTGACTGGGTCACTCCCAAGCGTCAAACCCTTGGATACCAATCGAAGTTTTAGGGATGGTGCCCCTGGACAATTGAAAGAGTTCGAGGAGAAGGCTTCTTTGACTAGTGCTGTCAGTAGCTCTAGGCTTTGCTGCATTAATGGAATCAAAAAGACGCTTAGTGTCAAAGATACTGCGTAACGGAGTACTCTTGCATTCCCTTTTCGTTTATGGAAAGTGTATTTAATATGCGCAGGAATGCCACAAGGTATTCCTACTGTAATACAAGTGTGGTGATTTCGCCCCATCTTATCGATCCACGAGTGCTTTAAAACGCTTTCGCTCATTAAATTCGCCTTTTGTTTGGGGCATTAATTGTCCACAAAAATTGATACACTGCCCTTACGCCTTCCAGTCCAAAGTACTTCTGATTGCTTTTTTGCAGGTGTGACCCAGCGCTAGGTACAAAGTCCCGTGTAGGAAATCGCGCGCGAGTTGAACTCGCCGAATGTTTAATTTGACTCGGCTTCTTGGAGGTGCCGTAGCGCGACTACGTGATGAAGAACCTTCGCTACAGTTGACAGGATCAACACTAAACTCCATATCGTTGTATATCGGCGTTTTGGAAAGGTCAATCCCCCGTTTGGCTAGTTTAGTTTCATCAAAAATTACTTGAGCAATATCTGCTCTTCATTTTCCCCACAAGCTGACTTAGCAGCATCCGCAGTAGGAGACATGTTGTCTTTTAACTCGTTCGCTTCAGACGCTGCTTCAGTAGCATCTACTTCTTCGCGAGCATTATCGCTAGACGTCTTAGCGTCAAACGCTAAGGCGGGAGTCTACTTCTTTTTGCCAGCAGGACCCTTGGGATGCCATCGCCTCTGCCGCCCATTCTGTTGACAGTTGAGCCAATTTTGAATCCCCCCTTGACCAACAAGTGTCACCATTGGATTGTCCATAATTGTTTTGGCCAATTATCACCTTAAGTGGGGGTTAAGTTTATGGAAGTCCATTACATAATAACCAATGATAAAGTACTTCCTCCGTCCCAAAATATAAGGCAGTAATTTTTCAAAATTCTCGATTAAGGCTCCCAGAAACTACTGCATGCTGTTAATTGGCGGAATAGAAAGCGCATTTATTGCTGATTGGCGGGGTTTTTGGTGCGAGCCGAATGACGCTCTAGGTCGTGAGATACGACGAGCAAAAGTTGGAGTTCCCAAGCCTCCACATTTTAAAAATGACGCAGCGCCGCTCATAACCCTCACAAAAGCGCAAGAACTTGACCACATACGAGCGCAGAGCCGTACTTGCCCGTATGTATGCGGCGGCCACGAAACTTTGCCTTACAAGGGACTTGTGCCTGCTTTATCCGTCAAGTTTGACTGTTCCAAACGATCGCTTTCCGCTTTTGGAAATGGCGAGAGAGGAAATCCAAGTGGGCTCTATACACGACGGGGAGTGTGAGAGACGTGACAGACCACGCTTGAACGGCGAATTAGCAGCGAAAATCTCGCCAAAACCATCGTACTTTTGCCTCCATGCACGAACCAACGTTCGCACTTTAGCGGAGCTTGTGGGTATAATTAAGTCAAGTCTACATCAATACTCTGCCCTATATTTTGGGACATGCTTAACTGTCGACTGCGCCTTATATTTTGGGACGGAGGAAGTATTATAGTTGAAATATCATTGTTTAATTTCGGGCATTTAATGTCTGAAAGGAGAAATTTGGATTATAAATTTAATAATCCGTGGAGGGATCTATATGAAATCAATTAGTTGCATTTTACATTTAATACATTTTTGTATGTAAGTTTAGGCTCAATTAAAGAGATTAATTCCAAACTACCCAAAATTTATTCAGTCTTAAATCTACCCTGTAGCGCTAAAGTCCTTTTGTTGTGTAACTGACGTTTAGTATAAAATAGGAATAGTAATTTTGTTTAAAAAAATTTTAACTATTAGAACCAACCTAATTGCGCATTTCATTAAACGCAATAACCCAGTGTGTGCCTATAACCGCTAGCCTGTTACACATGCGCATATCCTGGCGCGTCAGCACCGGCATGTAATCACAAAATATAAAATACAATGTATTCTAAATGCTGTATAATACGTCTGTATAATACAGAGTATTATACGACGTTTGATACATACGGATTTATAATCAGAACGCAGCTTGCAGATAGTTCTTCGAAAGTTCGTAGTTCACAATTACCGTATTCTTTCTGCAATCAAGGCACGATCATATTGCGCGAATCGATGTTTCGGGAAGTAATCGTAAAAGAGGCTCCCCTTTCCATGTATCGGGGCTCGTCATCCATTACAGTCTCGACGTTATATTCGTCGGCTCTATCGCACCGGCGTCGAGGCTGCGATCTACGCATGCGAATTAGATACACTTGTCAAAATCTATTATTGATTTCGACCTGTTCATCCGGGCTTTTAGCTCAGATTATGGTCATGACATCACTACCCATGGTCCTGATCATTTCTACCAGCACGACAAATAGACGTGTTGTCAGGTGAGGGTAGGACTCCCTCACGACGTGTATGGGTTGGCGTTCGGTTCAGCTCATCTAAACCCGAGTGATGCCTAGTGCCGACGCTCCGCTAGTCACCAAGCAGAGCGCAAAATGTAAAGGTGTAGTATAAAGCTGATCTAAGCTTCCCCCTGGGAGAATGCGTAGACAGAAAGCAGCAACCAGCGCGTTACGGTAAGAAAATTGCGCACTTTTTGCATCTTGCACTTCATCCAGAGCCATCTGCGCTGGTGTCGTCAGCTTTACTGATCCCCCACTGTAGCATCTCCATTGTTATTATAGACCAGTGTTAAGTATCCGGATGCCGGATACACAAGTTGCATCCATGCTGCTTGAAGCATGGACGGTTACAACAAAAGATGGACAGAAGAGTCACCCAAGATGCAGGACGTCTATGGTAGGGACGTTATGAAGGTGCAAGGCTGCAAGACACCCAAGACGCAGGGAGGGTCGTTCTTGAGGTGCAGACGCAAGGCGTCTACCACAGGGCGGTTGCAAGCAGTTACAGAAAGATAATAAGACACAAAGACGCAGGACGTCTACCGCAGGGCGGTTACGAAGTTAAAGATAACTTCAGCATATATATCTAGGAGTTTGTATACTTAAATACTTATGTTAACTAACATATAATATACATAGGGTGTGCAGGGTGAGGTGCCAGTTGGCATTGTCACAGGTGAAGCGCAGTGCGATGTTCTAACAAGTAGAGTGCAGGGCACCTACTCACCACCTTACCATGAGTCCTCGGGGCTATTCTAGCACCGACTGTGACCTTCCTCTGCCATAACGCATAAGGCTAGCAATGTGCATATTAGTGACAAGTCACTACTTTAGTCATCGCTAAGTACGGCCGAGATCATTATAAGTAGTCACTAATTGACTATGGCAACGAATGAAAATAATGAAACCCAACAGGTTATCAGCCCAACCGACGATGCTGATTGGTCGGGACGACGGGTCAAACCCGGGCATGAGAACAAAAAGAAATAACTGGATCCTCCCGTTGACATTGTCGCTTTCACCAACACGAGTCAAGTGGGTTTTAAGTGTTACAACAGGCTCTTCCTCCGCATCCGCAACGTATCGATATAAACAAACACAGAGAGAAGACGAGGAAACAGAAGAAGAAAGAGATCGTCATCAAGCAAAGACATTCGAGTACCTGATTTGACAGGAGCTGAAGATTGCCTATTTGGGAGCTAAACATAAGGGCAAAGTTTGCCGCGCAAGGAATGCTGGCTCTAGCGGAAATGCGTGAGAAATTTGAAGAAGCGAGGAGCACGAGCTCAGAGCGATGATAGGACGTTAGAAACCGCAAATCGCATCTCTTTCTCGTAGACTCTCTGGTGTTGGAAATTTGGATTTGAGAGTAAACAATGCGGTTGGGTCGGGTAAGCCGCATCGCCTTTACATGGCAATACTTGCAGAAGTCAATGGAATGCCACCACCAAACAAACTGGACGTCCTCCAAGAGACGTTAAGGATAAAGTTAAGGAGATACCAACGCATGAATGGATATGCTAACGAGATGGTCAAGCTAGCAGTTTAATTGGAGAAAGCTGGCGGCCCTATTTTAGATGAGAAGTTTAGTGAGAATTTATTGGCAAGAACTGCTGGCATTTATCCTGCACTAGGCAACGAATACTCGCGGATTAAGGCGCTTAATCCCGGCGCAGAGTTAACGCTGGCCCACGTAAGAAACCGATTGTTTCAAGCAGAGCGTATGAGCGATTACACTGGGCAATGACGTGATGGAGCGCGCGGGGTCGCGCTTGAAGTCAACAACGTTGAGGGACGTAAGGCGGGTCAAAGAGCGAATGTAAGAAGCATACCGAAACCTCGAAGAATCGATGAGCGCAGCCAGTGTCGTGTATGCAGCGAGCCTGAACACTGAGCACACATTTGTACTCGTTGGGGCGTATGGTTGGCGAGGGCGCACACGCTATCGAAGTCGAGCACCCAGCCGAAGCTATGGAGGTGGCCGCAGAGGAGGCCGCGGTGGTGGCCGCAGAGGGGGCCGCGGTGGTGGCCGTAGTAGTCAATCAAGACAAGAAGGGTGTGGTAATCGGCGCTCACACTACGGAGACCAACAATACTTTATCCTCATGGTAACAAGCAAGGCTGAGGAAACCTCAAAGGACATTGTGGAATGGAGCTAAACGGTGGAAGCCAGATCCCCTTATACATCATGTGCGAATGCTTTACTCACTTAAAAGAAGTCGAAGGACGACAATTAGTCAAAATGAACGGTTCCCATGTCATCAAGGAGAAGAGCAGCGTTGTGGTACGTGCGAGGCACACGCGTCAATTTAATACCGCATACAATAGCGGGGATCTTGCAGGTTTAATTTTGCACAACCCGAAGGTGTGCTACTCAAAGAGAGAAAGAAGCAGGGACCACGTTTTTTACGATCAAGTTTATGAAGATGGCGTGTATTTACCGCATGTTCTGGCCTCATCCTGCCCCCACACTGATGGAAAATTATGACGTTACTTTAACAATCGAAGAAATAACCAAGTGCAAGTAAGAGCACGTAAGGCAGAGGCCGACATGGGGACGTGGCATCGTCGTTACGACCATGTGGGGTAGAAAGTACTTCGTTAGATGGAAAGGAACACCTTGTTTTAAGGTATTAAGATCAATAAGGAGCTGAACCATTATGCTTGTTTTCCGTATGAAGTGTCGATATCAAATCAAATGCATTACCCATCCAAAACTAGAGGGAGGCACCATGGATACTATTGAAGAAAAAACTGCTGTATGTGGAAGAATATATTTTCGGCTCGTGATTGATGAATTTCCACGTTACAAGTGGACATTTCTACTGCAAAGAAGGTCAACGGCAGTTGGAAGTATCAAGAAAATGGTCACAAGACTAAACACAGAGTAGTGCAAGAGTTGTTCGCTGGCCAAGGTACAGCGTCGGTCAACTCAGAGCTGCAAAAACATTGTAACCAGCTTGGTTAACAAAAAAAGGACGACGAACGGTTACAGTCCACAAGAAAATTGTATTACGGAGCGATGGAATGGAGCTATCGTAACAAGCATACTTTACTAGAAGTGACGCAGATACCGTACACTCTTTGGGGAAAGTGTCTTCCACTTAACGTCGATACGATTTACGTGACGGTATCCAAAACGTATAATGATCCCACACCGGTTTTCGACTACATCTCAGACGGACGTCGGAAAAGAAAGAAACACAAGGCAAGGACAGGGATCCTGCTAGAATATTCACAGACACAAAATGATACAAGTGGATGGTAATAGGACTGGTGACGCTGTAACGGCAAGACAAGACAATATTCGTTTCATGGAAGACTATACCATACTTCAGAACAATGGCCACGGTGATAATGCAGCGAATCTACCATCCAAACCTAATTTTTCAAGATGAGGAAGGACATGGGCAGTCTAGAGCTTAAAGAAGATAATCCGTGTCCACAAGCCAAGCGATCAACCTGAGAGAGCCAGCGAGATGTGGACCGAGGGCCAGAGGGAGTTAGACACCAATGAAGACAGATGTATATCAGCAGGGCTTACTACAGACACAGATATACGGTCCATAAGGAAAAGAAAGCTTAAATCAAAGTACAACAACGACGTCCAAGTGTACCAGGTAACATACAAGCGAGCAAGAAAGCAAAAGTTAGCGCGAGGCGCACGTGGAAGTTCTGTTGTATCGGTACAACCAAAGGGTCATCTTCTTGCGGATGAAATCAAGGTGTCACAAACATACAAGCAGGCTATTGCTGTTGAACAGTACGCAGACTACTGGCTAGCCGCTATTCAAGAAGAGATGGCGTCATTAAAGAGACACAACGTGTGGGTCTGGTGCAACACAGGGCGAAACGCACAGAACGAATGTTATTACGAACTGATGGGTATTTGCGCTAAAAGACGATCTGGGCTACGTCAAACGATTTAAGGCAAGACTGACTGTACACGGATTCGAACAAGTCTTTGGAATTAACTTGTACGAGACACATGAACCGGTGATTAGATTCAAAACTATACGAGCACCGTTATACTTAGCACTACAACGTGGCTGAGCGTTATTACAATATTATGTTGAGACAGCATTTCTTCATGGATAATTACAAGAGGACGTGCTAATGGAGCAGCAAACTGGCTTTGAGATGAACAAACAAAAACAATTATGCAAGTTAATCTCAGTGTTTTAAAGCAAGCCCCTAACGCTTGGAATCACAAGCTCCATGATCGACTATAACGTCTAGGATTCCTCCGAGTCGAGTGCGACTGGAGCCTTTGCGCCCGATTCCAAGAGGGGGGGATTAACATGCTGCTCACCATGTATGTGGATGATTTATCGCTCATGGGACATGAGACTGATTGTGAGCGTGTAAGAAGGCAACTACAATAAGTGTTTGAACTGGTGGAGCTTGGACCAGTCAAATATCTATTGGGTGTAGAGGTGATCATTGACCAACATGCCAAAACTATATTTTTCAGTCAAAGAGCATACGTCATTGAGATTCTAAAGCGCTTTCATCTGACGGAGTGCTACCAAGCGCCAACACTAGAAGCGTCAACGTACACAGTCAATAAGAAAGTGGATACACGTGACCATCCATACAGAAAGGCAGTTGGTGCATTGCAACACTTGGTATCGGGATCGCGGCCGGACATCGCACATGCTGTGCAAAGGTGGGGTCATTATTTAAGCAACCATAATGCAGAACATTATGCACAAGCGAAAAGGGTTCTCAGATAACAACAAGCAACCATGAACTTAGATTTACTGATGGTGCTACGTCTAGGACCAATAGTAGCGGTCAAGTTGACTGTCTTCACAGATACTGACTATGCGAACGATATCGAAGATCGAAGGGGCATTAGTGGATACGTGATCAGGCTAGATGGTTCTGTGATTGGCTATGGATCGCGGAAACCAAGAATCAATGTACTTCTCACTTTGGAAGCCGAATACATGCGATGCATGAAGATTTGCGAGACATGCAGTGGATACAAAAGCTATGCAAGGAATTAAACGTCAAGAAAAAACACCAACGATATACTGGGATAACAGGGCTTCCTGTTATGTGACGGAGAAGCTTGGCAAGCCCCATTACGTCAAGCGCATTGAGAACCAGTACCATTATGTAAAAGACTGGTACAAGAAGAAAGACTGAAGAGTGAATACGTACCTACAAAAACACAGGTTGCGGACGCAATAAGAAAGGCACTTGCACGTGCAAAGTTCACGGCGTTTTCGAGCGATGCTAGGTGTCGTGCCATGCAGGGCGAAGACACACGGGCGGCTAGGAGATAAATTATTGAAGAAAAATATAAAGACAGGTGGAGCATCTACAGACTTACATGACGGGCGCGTTCAAGTGACGGGTAATGGCAAGGATCCAGGCACCGCCCTCTAGGTAGGCCCTCCGAGCTACATAAAAACTACATTCTGACAAGCCGATGCGTGTGATGGCTTCCCGACATCAGGTCGAGAGGCAGAGTTCAGTATCCGGATGACAGATACACAAGTTGCGTCCACGCTGCTATAAGCATGGACGGTTACAACAACCAAAAACATAAAGGATGGAAAGAAGAGTCACCCAATACGCTGGAACTTTACGACAAGGCTGTTGTGGAGGTGCAAGGATGCAAGACACCCAAGACGCAGGACGTGTAGGGCCTTTATGGAGATGCAGATGCTAGGCGGTTGCAAGCAGTCAGCAAAAGATAAGAAGACACGTTGATCAAGGGGGTCTTTCTTGGACTGAAATTGTTTTGGCCGTACTTCCTCCAGGGCAAAATAAACGCGGCATTCACACAAAAGTAATCATAATTGGTTCAAAAATACATAATACTAAATTATTGGATAAAAAGAAAGACCAGAATCTCCTCTTTGCATCAGTATCTCCTTCGAGTTCATCGTGGGGCCGATGCTGTATGCATATGAATGGATCGGCGGTCTACAAAAGATTACCTGCCACAGTCTAAGATGACAGCAAGGTCACATACTAAACCTCTAAAGAAACGCCCCAGCAACAGCGCTCACCGGGCCGTCGTCAACGGACTCCTTTGAAGCTGTATGGACGGCGTCCTTCGCATTGGCGCCATCATCGACGCAGCCAGAGAGTATGGTTGCCACGGATCGACCGTCAGCCGCATCTGGTCCCGTCACGTAAAAGCTGTAGCGGCGGTTTTCGAGGGAGGGTACTTCAGATCTCACATGAAGGGTAGGGTTGGCCGAAAGCCGCTGGATCGCGCCTTGACCAGCGTAAAAATTCTGGCGGTACCGATCGAGGAGCGCTCGACCAAAACGCGGTTGGCGGCGGCAGGAGGTGTGACAAGACGTACGCTTTCTAAGCTGCTGGTAGAGGGGGTGCTACGTCACGGGAAAAAAAACATCAGGCCATCACTAACCGAGCGCAACAGGATCCAGCAACTTCAGCTCGTGCTCGGGCACTTTGACAAGACAAACATGCGCTTCGACACGATTATGACGTGGTCCACGTCGATGAAAAGTGGTTTAACGAAGACAAGGATGGACGTGCGTTTTTGCTGCTTGAAAACGAGGTTCCGCCTCCTCGTGATCAACAGAGCAAGAGTTTCATGCCCAAGACGATGTTCCTTGCCGCTGTGGCAAGACCAAGATACTTCTAAAATTATTTTTTTTCATTTTTTATACCCCCCATGTTAATGTCCCTATATTCAATAGATTTGAGCCCCACCGGAAGGCTATGTCCAACGGAAAGATTGGCCTATACCCGCTGACAGAGATGTCCATCGGAAAGCGTGACTCGACGGCGAGGAAGAATGGGACTGTCTGTACCAGAAATAGTGCGTCGGTCGATCGCCAGCTCTACAAAGACTACATCATCAACAGAACCATCCCGATATTAGGGCAAAGTGGCCAGCAAAAGCCTGAGCCGAACGATTCTGATCCAACAAGACAATGCCACACCCCACGTGGCACCGCTCGGTTCCGACATCATAGACACTGCAACGTCAGGCGACTGGAGCATCCGGTAGCTATTCCAGCCTCCAGATTCACCAGATCAGAATGTTTTGGATCTAGGCTTCTTTGTCGCGATCCAAAGCATTCAGTATAGGCAGCAAGTGCATGGCATCAAAAATCTCGTCCGCGTCGTCACTGAAGCGTTCAATCAGATCAGCATTGAGACGCTGGACGACATTTTCCTGACGCTCCAGGCAGTCATGGAATATCCTCGCGTGCAAGGGGGGCATCCTCCACGTAAGAAAGACGGCATTGCAAAAGAAAGACTTGCTACCCGTATACATCATTTGTGATGTCACCATGTACAAGAGGGCGGTTGAGGCTCTCGACCGAGCTCGTTGCTCGATGCTATAGAATACAATAGACCTCTTGAATCCTCTAGGAACACTCATGCAATCATGCATCCGTTCTCATTCGACACTTGCTAACGAAAATTGTGCTCGTTTCTAGAGAGACCCTGTCGGGGTCAACAAGTCTTCAATAAAAACCCACTCGTTCCAACCACAGGACAACAAACTACTCCATTCTGGAAATGCCGCACCAAAGAACGTTTTGACTCGTGTAAAGTGCGCATCGTAGAAAGATCAACACACAAAAATGTTTTATCGCCACCGTTACAGAATTAACTCCCTACATTTTACCAAGCGGAGGAACGTGTTGTGCGTATACGTTCAGAACACCTTGTACGCCCTGCGTTGCCACCCGCATAAACTTCTATTAGCCTGCACGGTCGCCAAACAAGTTGCCTGGACGAGCCTTTTGACAGGAACGCGTCAATCAAAGCTACGTTCTCAGTAGATAAACCTCCCCCGTGAGAAGCAGCTACTAACTCCTTGACTGTTTTCAGTTGAACCGAGCAGTGAGTTTCGTAACGCAACGCATACAGATTAGCCAGTCGTAGCTTGTTTAAACGTATCACTTGTGCATCTTTCAATTTGGCGACGACATCGCGAAAGTGTACATTGTGGTCTTCATCGCATGCAAGCTCTTGCTCCAGTTGGCTCACGTCCATGAGTCCATCGTCTTCAACAAGTAATGCCAGTTTGCCCATCAATGTCACCTGCTTCGATACTGTCACCGATTAAAATCTGAAGGCTGGACAATTTTCCAGAAAGCGATGCATGTCATCAAATGACTGAATATTTTTCGTGGGTCTGTGTTCACGCCTGATACTGGATGAAACAGGGTCGTCCTTAGGGTCTAGTACGTAAACTAATGGGGTCACTTCCGGATGTATGAAATCAAAGAGTCCATCCTGCTCTAGCTGCATTCTCGCCGACACTTCAGGGGCAAATTTCTCGGCTACTTCCGATCCATTCACGTATCGAATCGATGGTCTTTTCTTCATTGAGTGTTGTACTGACAGAAGGCCTTCCACACTTCTCTGAAAAAGTTGAGGTTGTATCATCCTGGTTTTGTCTACCGGATCTGTCATCAAGACTCCTGGGACAGTAAACTTCCTCCAGCCAATGTCGCGGGCATCTTAAGGTTTATTTGGATGGAGTTATGTAGGCCAAAGTCGAAAAGCGAATCCATAACGGCTAAGTAGTCGGCGTAGTATTCCTGAATCTGCATCACAAGTTCCTTCTCATCGGCTTCTGCAAGCTTGTCGACTACGTCGACAGACAATATATTGGAAAAAAGAAACTACAGCGGTCATACTTGGGTGCCTTGATCTCACGACGCAGTAGCTCTACGTTGCGTGCCGTCGGACGCACGAATTCGGCGGCCTAGAGGTGCATCATGGGCTTGTGCACGACGTCTCTTTGCTCCACAAGAAAAACCTCGCGCTACAGGATATGAGACTAGAACATGATCATGCTAACGACGCTCTTGGTATTAGCATCCAGCAGCAGTGCCTTCATACCTTCTATCTGTGGGCTCAAAATTGAGGTAGTTTTTTACCCCATCGATCACTTTCATTTGACCTTTTGTTAATACAAGTTGTTTCCACGGTTTTGGGTGTATGATTAACAACAAATTTGCTCCCAAACAGCCTGGATAACGGTTTTGGCGGGGTGTATAATTTATTTCAATAAGATTTACATGTGGCGGCCTTATTAAGAGCGCTGCTCAAACTCTCCGATCTTGGAACGCCCTCGGTCGTCCAAGAGAACGTTCTGGGACTTGAAGCCACGATGACGGTGTTGCCATATACTTTGCCTTTAAAGGAATCTCCACGCAGGTACGAATATTTGCTACCATCAGCTACTACGACGGATGAAACAGCTTTAGCGCTGTCTTAGTGCCGTTACAATCAAATTGATAGATGACAACACATCTGCATTCAAGTACTGTACGAGTTTTCGACTCGCTTGGAAGTGTGAACATACGCCGCTCCATCCACAAGTAAATATTCGCTTTTTTCAAAAGGGACCAATGATTTTGGTCTTTTCGACTCTGAGCTCTGTATAGTAAATATTCGTCATAGATGATAATTCCATAATATTACTTTAGATTCACTGCGTTTATTTTGGACACCTTTCTATTCCGATCGTACGTTTATTTTGCCTCGGATGAAGTAAATGTTTGGGTCAAATTCATTTTTGGATATTTTCAATGGTGTAATTACGTTTTTCCAATAGATAATCCGTGCAGCAACAACTCAAAATTGACCAGCATTTTAGTATTTTTTTTCGATATACGCACTCTTTCGTCAAAAGTATGTTTTCTAAATATTTAAAAACAATTAAAAAATGTAAATCCTTCGGTCAGATTTGCAGATTTGTAAAAACTGTAAAATATTATAAACCTACGTCAAGTACTATTTTAAGAAGGTAGAGGAAACACTTGCACCGTGAATTTGGGGGCTGAAGAGTTGATACAGTGCTAGACTGCTTGTAAGGAGATGTAAGACAAACAACAAAATTCATCAGTACAAAGGAACAGCAGAGCATTTCACTGTTAGTGATGTATAGAATAGAGTCCAACCACTCGTATGGGCAGCGCGAGCAATAGCACATGTTATTTCTTCTAACCCCAGCGCTCTTTGCCTCCGTGACGCGTAATAGACGCCAGGCTATTATCGAAGACGTTATCATCATGAAAAACTCGTGGCTAGTAAGTATTCAAAGCAAACCTTTTTTGGCCTCAATTTTGAACATATTGTGCTTGGCATTTTTTGTCATCCGCAGCTCCATCACGACCAGCGAGTATAAATTTGTGTGTTGGCTGTATCATCAGATATATTGCAGCCCAAAATGAGCTATACTGGATCCTCAAAACATAACAACAGAGAACGGACGTACTCGCTAATAGGGCTCAAACACAAGCCCAACCCGCACCGCAAAACCCGCACCCAACCCACAGCCCACCCACAACCCACAGTAAGAAAAATTGGTCATAGATTGAGCTAATTGTCCAATCTGCGGTTTAGTCATTGAGGCAGCGAGCTCTTGGTGAAATACCTTACGCTGCAAGATGATTGCGTCTGCTTGCTACGACATATAATAATTTACAAATGTTGGTCGCCCAAATGCCAATGCACGCTCATTTTCAACCGACCTCTGTAGTAAACACCATACCAGAGGCTTTGCTTTTTTATAATGTTCCACGCAATTACGTTGTCCTTCCTTGCTTCAGTACGAGCTGTGCTGCATCACTATTTTTTCTTGTAGTGACAAAGAGGGCACCGAACCGCCCCCCCCCTTTGTTAAAGTTAAAATTTATCAGTATAACCTTTATATTCTTCAGCCACCCTCGCCGTTTTTTCACCTCAAACTTTGAGTAGCTTCCCACACCACCTCCACCTCCTGTAGACGGATGTAAGTAAACCCTCTCACAGTGGAGGAGATAATATGCAACCAGAAGAGAATCCACGCCATCTGAGGAAGTCCTTTCTTGGCCAGCAATGTGCAACACGCTAACCCAAACAGCCCGCAACCCAGCCCGCAGCCCGCGGCCTGGGCTGCGGGTCAACCTCAACCCGCACCATACCCCGCGGGTTTGAGCCCTACTCGCTACTGAATTGCTGCTTAATGAAAAAAGACTTGGCGCTGGGATTGTTTTTGTAGAGGATGTCAAATTAAAAAGTGCTTAGCGAGTATCGTCTTCTCTAGGTACAGACCTGGACGGAAAAGATGTGACGGACACAATTATATGACAGTCCACTTTGAAGGTGGTGTTCAATACAAATATTTTAACCAATGATGCACCGGCATTGTGTAGCTATCTACAGTATCAGAAAAATGTTGCCCTCCAGCCACCACAAGCCAGTCTCACACGCACCGCAAGCACAATCGTTAGTATGAAGTCCACAGATACAGTTGCCGATACTTTGGCACGAATGTTGGGAGTTATGGAAGACATGGAATAGATCTCTGACGCTATTATTGACTACAGCAATATTTATTGCATTAGTTTTTCTTTTACTGTAAAGGAAAGGTTCGACACTAGGGCATCATAACGTCTGTGATACATGTAATGCTATGCTGTTAAGTTTTAAGTGTTATTGTTTGAGTATTAGCGTGCCCCCTGATGCTATCCGGTCGGGCAGCCTGCCGGTCGCCCTGTCGGGTAGGCCAAACAAGCGTATCGAAGCTTCATCGGCGCAGGCGGGCGCGGAGGCAGCGAGAGGGATAGAGGCAAAAGCCAAACGGCGCGTTTGATGGTTGGGGTTGAGGGGCTGGCGCTACCCGGTCGGGCAGCCTGCCGGCCGCCCTTCCGGGTAAGCCAAACAAACAAACAAGAGCTTCATTGGTGGTGGAGGGAGCGGTAGCGGCGAGAGGGGAAGAAGCGAAAGTCAAACGGCGCGCTTGGGGGCTTGGCGAAGGAGGGAGGACATGGGTGGCGGGGTTTGGAGGGGGTTGCATGCGTGGCCGTGGTCGTGGTCGTCAAAAAAAATTAACTTTCCTATACCCAGACCAAGTAAAGGGCCGGGACCATCTTCATGCCCTTGGAGGGTCAATTTTCACTTTGAAAATTTTCAGCCCGACCCCCAAAACGACGCGAAAACTCGGCCGGGGGCCGGGCCTGCGCTTCAGAGCTAGAGGGCTCTGGGCGCTCCACAAATTGATGCACAATGGGCGCTGCAGGTGCTAAGCCCGTGCCCGAAGTTTCGCCGTCCAAATCTCCCGCAATGCCGATATATTGCTCCGCGATAGCCGTCCGTGCCCCCATTTGTGGAATCGAAACGGGGGGCAAAAGTGTAATTTCTGTAAATTTTGACCAATCGCATCGGCCTTGAACTACAGCTACTAATCTGCTTAAATACCATTGCATCCTATTGGCTACAAATAGACTAGCCCTAATATTTGTCACACAATTTTGTCCATCTTAATTTTATACATTAGCGCAAAATCAGGTGTCACGTCTTTCCGTCCAGGTCTGTACCTTCTTACGCTAGCTAATCAACGATTTATGTCCCATCTTCTTAATGTTGATAGACTACCGGTTATAAAACTGTTGTCCACTGATTAGTCTTATTGCTCATCCCAGCTGCTCCATCCCGTACCTTTTTTTATAATGCATATGTAATAAATGTACCACCTGTACCATCTCATCTAGGTACAATACTTCCCCTCGACTAGAAGTTCCCAATCTTGGACTTTTCCAATAATATGCGAAACTTCTTTGTCGAAATCGCCTTAGTTAAGAAATCAGCCAATTGAAATTTTGATTCAATATACTTGACGTCCACGATCTTGGCCTTGACTTGTTCCCGCACAAAATGATACCGAATGTCGATATGTTTAGCACGGCTCAGGTATCATCATTTTTAGCAATAGCAATTGCACTCTGGTTATCTTCGTAGACAGAAATTGAATAACCGACATTAATCTTCAATTCCTTCAGTAAGTTCCTTTTCCACAAAACTTCTTGAGTGCATAATAATAAAGCCATGTATTCTGCTTCTGCTGTGCTCAACGCCACACTCTGTTGAATCTTCGACTTGAAAATAACGGGAGATCCATTTCATCACCATCACACCAGATGTCGACCGTCGACTTTCTTTGTTTCCTGCCCAGTCTGCATCTGTCTGTATAAGCTTCAACCTTGATACCATCTGTATCCCCATGGTAACAAATTCCTTTGCTTGAACTTGACTAGAGGTATCTGAGTACTCGAATTCCGGCCTTCCAATGCTCTTCACTTGGCTGGTCCAGATGTCGACTAAATTGACAAACAACATGTGCAATATCTGGTCGTGTCCCAGTTGCAATATAAAACAGCTATCCCACAAGTGACCGAAAAGGACGATTTTACATTTTTGCACTTGTACAAAACCTGTCCTTAAACGCTTGGATTTGTTACTGGCTTCGAGTTGATCTGACTAAATTTTTCGATCATCCTTTGAATGCAGACACCTTGACTTAACTTTAGGTGTCGTTGATCTTGTTTGTAATCCATTTTAATACCAAGTATAAATCGGACGCTTCTTAGCACTTTCAACTTGAAATGTTTCAGTATTTCATCTGCAACCCTTGTTATTGCCTCAACCAACTTTGCACCAATAAGCATGCCATCGACATATAGTGCTACGTAAATCCACGAATTTTTACATTTTTGGATGAACATGCATGAAAATGATGTACATGACTTTGTTATTGCCGCTTGTTTAAGTCCATAAAGACTCCGATTTAGCTTGAACACTTGACCCGGCTTTGCACTTATACCTTGAGTTGGATATATGTACATCTCTTCAGCTAACAATCCATTGAGAAATGCTGTGTCTATGTCATACTGATGTATAAACATCCCCATTTGGCAACATATTGCCATGAAAATTCTCACCGAATCTAAGTTCACCACCGGAGAATATTCTCAGTGTAGTCGATACCATATGTCTGACGGTATCCAAGGGCAACAAGCCGTGCCTTAAATGGTTCGATTTCACCATGTTCGTTTTTTTAATCGCAAACACCAATTTTGTGACAATGACCTTTTTTTGTTGGTTTTTCTTGAACACTCCATGTCTCTTTTTCTCTCAGCGCATTTAATTCATCTTGGATTGCTTTCACCCACATTTCGTGCTGTGGAGATTCAATGGCTTCATTTTACGATATCGGGGTTTCGTATACAGCATGTGCCTGTTCGTATCCAATTCGGTGACGTTTCGGTGGTCGCATCTCAGAAACCACTAAGCCATCAGCTAATGTCACAATGTCCCGGCTGACGTTGCCTAATGGAACAATTTCTGTTGATGACGGATTCCCTGCATAAGAGACTATGCCTGCTTTCACAGATGGTCCAACGTTACCATGTTGATTTGATCGTGTCACCAATGATTTGTACCATCTCCATTTTCACAGGGATCATCATCGGCCATATTCACATCATCAACTTCAAATGGAGGGTCAGATGTGTCCGGCGCGTCCGAAATCGTTCCTTCACAAGCGTCATCCACCAAACAACGGCCATGAGGCATGTCACGATCGTGAAAGGTATTAAGTTGACATGTGGCAATCCTAAACGTTACCCATACCTGATAGTCGGTGAGGGTGTGCCAGTGCTTCCAAACTTGACTCGGTTCTTGATCCTGGACTACTGTCCACCATGTATCTCTTGTCCTCTGTTGACTCCATCTGACCAAAATTGGCTGTAACGATCGAGCGATCTCCTGTTGATATAATTTCCGGAATGACTTCCGAGCGGACCATGAGACCGACCTGATGCTGGCTTTGTCCGACAAGGTCCATCCGATACCATGTAAAGAAGGGTGCGGAGTGAACAAATTTGCTTGCTATACGTCTCTGCCCAGTCTCCTTCTTGTAGGCAAGTGTCGTCTATAAATCCCTGACGTTTGTGTTAGTGAACAGTGACTTTGTCATCCTCTCCTTCTGTCCGACCTTCCATTAAACCCGAGGCTAAAAGTTTCCACGTGAAGTCAAGAAGTATATCAGGCCCCCGAGTGATTGTAATGTTGGTTCTCCTATAATACCCCCAATGTCCACTCGTGGCGAGGCAAATATAATCCTCACTAACCACCGTGTCATTTTTGCCCGTGTGTGACAGATCGTATTGTCGCGTGGAATCTGGAAAGAATATTGGTCATATGTTAGTCGAGCGAATTGTAATGATACTAAGATCATATCTCGGATCCTGTCGTGTTTTCTTACCGAAAGAACTGCCGCCCGCACTTCCCGGATCCATGGGTTATTGGTCCACTTGTATGATCCCCAAAAGGGTATAAATTGTCGTGGCAATAACTCATGGTACGGTACATTCCTGAGGTTTATCGTGATGCATATTTCGTCGCCTTCCTGGATGCCATCTGCTGCTCTTTCAACCTTTTCTGCCATATTGCTCAGTATGGGTGGTAAGTACCGTTGAGTGTACGAGGTCAAGTCTCTAGGTTGTTGTCGTGCCGGACCTACCAAATACCTACCTCCCTTGGTGGTGGGGGCTCCCATTGCTTGTGACCGGCGAAATTATTGGTCCTCCCGTTGTGTCGATACCGAGCTTCCGCCAGTATAACCAGGCTGACAGGAATTTATCCTTGGGCCCCAAAAGCCATAGCGTGGTCTCCTTAAGACGTTGTATTCTCAATGTCAGTGGAATGGAAGTTAGACCCATGCCCCAGCCGCTCTTGGGATGTAAATGAGTTGGGGAGGGATTTTGAGTCGGGGCGCACTGCCTACTGTAGTTTTTGACCAGATAAACCGCTTTTGTAACTGGATGAGTTGGTCAATTATGTCGGGGGAAGGTTCAAAAACGTTCACTGTAAAATGATTGCGGGCATTACCACCGCGTTGAAGAGAAAAAAAAATGACCCGATGATCCACAGAAGTTTCACAGTGTGTCACGTAGCAAGTCGCCGCTGAATAGCCCGTATCCTCAGGACCCAGTTCCGATTGATAATTCTCCAGCTCCCACGTGGTACCTTTAAGTACCGAAACAGTTCATCTTCCAATACTGTCGGTTTTCCATACCATTCCTGAGGCTGGTTAACTGCATTTGGGAATAAAACCTTAACTTTCAATGGTTCCACTTTCGGTCCTGATAACCGGTCGAACTGGGTCACAATACGTAACGCTGCTGCTGAAAATTAATTAGCACGTTGTAAAAATATCGTCGAGTCGCCGACGGAGGGGGAGAAACAAAGATCAGGATCTAGCTGGTCTTGTGTAGGATGTATCCCGGATATAGCCTGTTCCTGCAGGAGATCCAGTGCTAAGGATTCAACCGCTACAATAAACAGTAACGACGCGAGATGACAGCTTCGTCTTATACCGGAAACACTTGTATTGGCTTGGAATACTCTCGATTGGCTAAAAATTCTGCGGTAGTTCCTTCGTGCATCCGACGTATCAGACCTACAAACTAGGCTCAAAACCAAACCTTAGTAATGCCTCATACAAATACCTCCCCTAAGGAACCGTATGCCTTAAGCAAAATCTAGGAAGTGGATGTCTTCGCTGTGCTGTGGTTCGTCTTTGGGTATGCCCTCGAATCTGGATAGCGTTGCCATCATTACAGCGACCGTTTTGTCCATCCTTCTTCTTGCGCCAAAACCTTGTTGTGTATCGCCTATAATTGATCCTAGAAAGGTTTGGAATCTTGTAACTAGAATTTTTGCAAAGATCTTGTAACTTGTCTGTAAGAGAGATCGGTCTGTAGTCTAATGCGTTGTCAGAATCACCTTTTTCCTTAATGGGATCACTAGCGCCTTCAGAAAGGAATCTGGTGGTTCTGCACCCTTCAAAATGGAATTGAATAATTTCTGCCTTGGTCCTGCCAGGATAGAGTAATGGTCCTTGTAAAGTCGTTACTAATACCGTCTGGTCCTGCGGCGTTCCGACTTTCAAGATGCTTAATGGCTGAGAGAACATCTGCCTCATCAATGGGTTCCATGAGCATCCTGTTGTTTCTCCAATGTGACTCTCCTCGTGGTGGGTATTAATGCAAAGAGTGTTAGTTCCTCCCGTAGAGTGGACGAATATATGGACCTATGACTCTTGCCCAGTATTGTGCTCCACGTGAGTGACACTAAGAGTAGGTCAACCTCGATGAACCATGAACAAAACCCGGAAACTTCCACACGCATACACCATATATACGTCATCACACGGTAGAGTGATGCCCTACTCATTGCAGGACCCCCCCCCCCGGTCCTAGAATCGATCCCGGGGCCGCCCAACTTGGCTGGATTCAAAAGCATAATGTGACGTATTTAAAAACCCATATATATAGTGAATAGGCTAGTATTAACATATACTATTATCAAAGTAGAAAAATTTACACAGGATTAGCCGGGTATTGTGCCTGAATGACTCACGAGTAAGTAAAATATATAGCTAACAACTTGAACGACACTTGCTCTATCCTAATCCCACTCATCTTCAAAGTCTTGATTCTGTTCACTGGTATCTCCTTGGTTAATAGTTCCACACCATATGTTCCGTCGCAGCGTACTTCGGCTTGATCGCCCCTTCCTTTGCATAATGGCAGATAAACTTCACGCGAATGTCCACATATTTTTCCTTGCTAGTTGGCCTTTTCTCTTTCGAGCATCGGTATAGCCTCTTGGTTGTCGATCATAATATACCTCAGGCGCGCAACATTACACCCGTTCTCTTCGAGAACTTGATGCAATTCCAGAAATACACTACCTACTTATGACGTCGCGTAAAACTCCGCTTCCTAGGTTGTTTTTTTTTCAACGCATCCATATCATCCATCACAATTATACCGCCTGTCATTGACTTTCCGTCCGCCCTCCCCGCCGCGAAATCCGCATAGCCAATATGACTTCATCACTTGATCCGAAACCTTTACCTTTGTACTACTTGTAATCCTTGATTTCTTTCAGGTATCGCAGCACCTTTTTCGCTTGCTTCCAGTCGCTCTGAGTCGGCTTGTGTGTCTGCCTTGCCACCTTATGCACGCCAAGGGCTACGTCCGGCTTCGTGGACCTTATAGTCCAAGCCCACTAAAGATTGAATTTTTTCACACTTGGACCCACACCCATGGTTCGCAGCCCATGCCAGCTTCACTGTCTCCATCATCACCTCAAATTATGTGCATACCATATGTTTCCAATAATTGAACAATAACCAACTCTTGATCAATTGCATAACCATTCTTTTCATCATAGTGTGCCCGAATTACGAGGTATCTAGAAATCATTCACAAGTTCTTGATCTACAATCGTCCCGTCACATGGAAAAACTCAAACCGTTCGTATTTCCAGTCACGAGAAAATCATCAACATGAACGCCTACTACCACAGCATCATCGCCACTTCTAATGCAATAGATCATCAGATCAAAGACTGCCAAATTGATCTATACCTGGTTCTACGTCAGTTACAGTATTTTAAATCATTTGGTGCATAAATCCTATTCGATTAAGTCATACATATATCAAATCTGCAAAGTCGTAAAATACCGAGTCAATTTCGATATGACTCAGTCTTTTCGAAATAAGACATTTCATCGTGTGTGCCACACTACACAATATTAAAAATTGGGGTCAAATGCATTCAAGTTTTAAGTGTAACCTAAACTTCGGCAGTTTATTCATCATTAGTATCACTTGCACAGTTGCAGTATAGCGAGTTGCACTTTGGGTAACAAATAGTTATGCATAACTAATCAAGTTGCTGGTCGCTCCACCTATAAACAATTAGCACCACGAGCGTTCTAGCGAATCGAGCTAAGTTATCAATTACTGGTACTTAAACATAAGGACTAGCCAATTTTCCTTCTTTTCTTTGAGCTATGACACGGCCGAGTGGTTGGGCAGTGATCCAAAAGATCAAGATAAACTACAAGAAGCGAGAGAGCTGTCTGACGTGCACGAAAGAGAAGCAGACCAAGAAACTTAATCAAGACGATATTCCGGATAATCAGACCTAAAAGAGGGCCACTTCCCCGCGGGATAGGGCGGGAATCGCTACATGATAAATTTCGTGTATTATCGAAGAACTATGTTGAGTTTCTTGGCGAAGACAAAGAACGCAGCTGCAGAGAAGTTTTTTATCAACCGCTTATCATGCTTGAGAACACTGTAGTAGGAATTTAGTCTCCTGAAAGCAAAGTGCTTCAACAAATTGGATATGTTTAATCGGATCATGGAAGTATATTGGGTGGCAAAATCGAGCGTATTAGACCACTGCCGATCTGATCAGTGGCGAGGAGTCAGTAGACAATAATACCTCACCCCTGGTAGACAAGCCAGAATATACGGCCCTACGATATTATTAGTTTTGAAGGGGTCTCCAAGATTAACAGATGGGATTAGTGATCAAAAAGGGGGCCGAGATTGTGGATGTTATTTCTGCCAAAACTCACGGGACGAAAATAACGGTGGTGCTGAATGCCTGTCCGAAGTTGCTGATCAGGAAATGTTAACTGATCGGGATAATGTTGGCCGAGATTAGAAGGACGATTCTGTTGAAAAAAGATCTGCAATAATGAATAAAATTAAAGGGAAACTCTAACCCTCACCCACGGAAAATTTAACCCGCGCCCATTTCCTCACCCATCGATAGGTTGACACTTCTTTCTATTTTTCAAGAATTGACAACGACTAATGGTTTATACAAGTTGGTATTACACTGGAACCAGTCAAGCGTTATTGAAAGTGGAAGAAGAAAGGAGGAAGTCGCAAGACGGACTCAGATGATGCCAAGACAACACCACCTCCCAGCTTCGATGCGTGGGCGGCCAGCCTAGGTGACGCTGAACCCGCACGCTCGCAGGTTTGACTGTCTTTTAGCTTGTCGACTCCAGCAAAGGGAGCGATGATGCTGAACACATTGCTTTGAAAGTTAGCTCATTCGGAAAGACGCCACGGGATTCAGGTGCACGTGCCGCCCAATCAATCGCTTTGTTTCTGTCGTAGTTGAAGTCAATCTGAGGTCTCTCTCATGTCGAAGGATTTTGATCTCGTTTGCACCAAGTGTGGCTTTGTTGGTCGATGACTTTGATTTATACGAGCTGGCATTAACCACTTCGGAGTGCGGGGCGACCAGAAGGTAGGTGAGCGATGGATGGTATGGTGAGCCATGAAGCAAGCACAGCGAGCTCTCATCATGTTACTTCGCGTTCGCTTGTAACAAGCTCGAAGCGGTGCCACCCCTGCTCAGATTCGTCCAGTACCTGGGGGGGTTCTTCTTCGTACAGTTGTGGTGGCAAACATTGGAAAGTTTTGCGAATCAAGTCGCTTTCGTCGTCATGGTAAGGAAGATGAAGAAGCAGAGAAGGAAAGATAGGGACTCAACAAAAGAGATTCAAAGGAAGGCAAACGTCTTAGTAACAAGTAGCGGAAGTGTATTGAAGAGGAAATAGAGCGTCAGCATATTAATGCTGGTAGCAAATCCGTCTTGTGTCCAAAAGGTCAGGCTAAGATCACGATTTTGAAGATTGCGCTACGAGGTTTATGACTAGCTGTCACTAGCATGCGCCTTTCTTCGCATGACTATCTTTTAGAGCTATTTTAACGAAGAGTGAAGAAGAAGACTCATTCCGTTGATCATTTGGCGACATTTAGTGCCTTTGTAACTCATGTTAACGTGTTGGTAACATTAAGTAAGTGACGGAAGACGTATTTGCTACCAGCATTAATTTGCACTGATGCACTCCTCCCAGAATTTCTTGGTCCGATTCCTTTTTAGCGAAAAATTTGGCACACTTCCCTGCTCGCCTGCGATTTTATGATCAAAAGCGCGACCAAGCAACTGGATGGGTTCAATTGTTTCCTTGTATGGCAGCAAATATGTGGACATCTTCGGGTTAATAATTAGTTTAGTAGCACTCCAGCTGTAGGTTTCTAGCCGAAACGATACATACAAGAGTTCTGAGAAATGAACTTGAAATAGATTAAGTATATTCTCAACTGCTCTAATATGTCTTCAGCAATCAGCTGAAGAGAACCATTTAACAAACGATAGGCCATAGCCGTCGCCAAGTGATTATGAAGTATGAGAAAAGGAGACACAGGAAGGTAGTAGAGACTTGAATTCGTCGAAAGAGCTTAATTCCTGCTCCTGCCACCACTTCCATGATATCATCCACGGCACGAGCAGCAGCCCGCCACAAGCGTCGCAAGTCGCCGTTTAGCTCACTCCCTTGAGCGTCACCAAGTAACGCACAGACGCCACACGCGGCTTCCCGATACTTGAAATTCCGTGCACTTTCCAGGCGAGAGAAGAGAGCAAAATGAAACAAGGGCGACCAGTGTGACGTTGGAGGTTCCAAGCCATTGAAAAACGTCCAGAGATGATTCATCGTCGCGACAATGGTGCTCTTGGAATGGAATTTAAGTAAAAACAACCACGGAAGAAGCTTGGAAGGAAGCGAGCTGGCTGCGTGTCTCCATTCTTTCGTTGCTTTCGCCACGATAGACGCACGAAAGGCCTTGTCGATTGTACCGAAAGAGAACGGACTAGCTCGCATGGAGACAGTAGTAAACGTTGTCCAGATGGCCTCGTTCGTGCTCAAGTACAAGAACGTATACAAGAGCTCGGGCTCGCCTACATCGGCGGCAATGTTGCTCATTTCTCGATACGCGGCATTTTCCACGACAACCGTTGCTTCCTCGTGTCTTTGCTCACTATCTCCACCATCTTTTAGTGCTCGAAAACAGCGCAAGTGGTGGAACAAACGATCACTCAATTGGCTTCCTACTGCTTTCGTCGGTGCACAATGACGTAGATACGCAAGTCCTTTTAATCCACTCTCGACAATTGTTTGATTCGAATCATTTAACATGGAGACAAAAAAGTCGTGGACGGTTAATACGAGCGAGGGTGACTGAAACACTTGCTGCCATGACGTCAAAGCTCTGAAACCCGCTGCACACATACATAAGAGCAAGATCGTGGCTTTCCACCGTATCTTACGCTGTCGAGACGCGGCAAACTCGGTCCAAATATGACACTGGCTTGAGTTAAATTGGTACTATCATTTGATGCCGTTTCGCTCGTCACGATGGCATTGTTTCTAAGAGCAACGAGCGCTTCCCCGATACAAAAGTCCAGTTCCAGATCATCATGTTCTATTTCCAAGAGAGCATTGAATATATTGTTCACAGCATTGGACCAATGTAACGAAACCGAAGCGGGTAAATCCGATCCGATGTGGCCAAGATTCTCGATCGCAACTCGTTTGATTGCTCTTAAATTTGACTGAAGCTTTTCATCCAACCCAAGAGCTTGAGAAACGTATTCAAGCATTTGCTGAAAATCTTTCAGCGTTTGAATCTTGAGCTGAAGCCATTCCAAACCCACCGAACTCGCCAGTATCTTCGGTAATACCCCACACACCCCGATTTCATCCATTAAACTCCTTGCCACCGTGAAAAATTGATCGTTAAGTGCACAAGCACCTGTCGAACACGCGAAGGTTGCCACGTGACGATGAAATCGATCACTTAATTGTTGAAAACACTTGACAATTACTTGTTCATCACCATTCGACAACATAATGGACTGCTGCAGCTAATTCGAGGCAATGCAATTAATTGCACTTCCAACAAAGTACACCACTCCAGCGAGCTCCGTGTCCGAACGACGACAATCACGGTACGATTGACAATAAATGTCGACACCATTTCACGAGCTGAGGACACTTTGGAACGGCAAAGACATGAAACCAGCGACGCGAGATTCAATAAAAACGCACGATCTTGACTCTTTGCAGAAACATCCAACAATTCCGTCACATGGCACGCCAATACCTCTCTGACACTATCTGCGTTGAGATGACTCACTGTTATCAATACCTTTGCTGCGGTTTCAAGCATCAAGAAAATGGCACTCGCAGTCGTTGCACTCGGTTCCACGAGCGTATGCGTTAGGTACTCAATGACACACTTCAAATGGCGACTCGAGCCTTTGTATTGTGTTGGGCACTCAGGATGGGACTCAGCCGATTAAATTTGGCCCAATAAGGGTCAACCTATCGATGGGTGAGGAAATGGGCGCGGGTTAAATTTTCCGTGGCTGAGGGTTAGAGTTTCCCAAAATTAAAGTGGAATTAAAGGCAGATCAGAAGACAGATGTTCCGTCTATGTCGCTCCTAATCAGGAAAAGATTGAGTGAAGTAGACCAAAGGGATAATCAAGTAGATCTCCATGAGCGGCGACCAATATATTGACTGTAGTGAAAATCAGATGGCCGTTCTGTCGGAGATATCGCCCAATTTGCCCAGGTCACCCTTGGTGATTTGCAGATCGGTGATCCAGAAGTTACTTTTCCTGAACAGATCGACCAACTCAAGCAGATCAGAAGGCGACATTTTCTAATCGGAAAGCGCAATACCCTACCCCCAGCGGCCTATGGCGGTGTGTGACATTAATGTGGGGTGCGCTAAGCTAAATATTGTCGTCAAGTAGCCCCGCAATATCAGGAATTGATACCCGATCTGATTGAGGGCATATAAGCTACAAAGACAATCAGATCGCCATGGGCTTTGCCGATCGTGATCGTGGTCAGGAAAGATATAGTTTACATCCGACTGTGTATTGATTACAGATTAGTAAACCAGCTTACGAAGTCGATGGTCTACCCAATGTCCCTGACATGTTAAAAGATCTGGATAAGGTGATTTAGTTTTCTTCATTTGACAAACAGATTGGACCCGTGAATTATCAGCTTTTGCCACGCCTTTTGGGCTGTTAAAGTGAAAAAGATTGCATTTGGATTAAAGAAACGCTCCTATAAAATCTACCGGAGGATGATCGACAACACCTTGTATGACTACTTCCAGATCACTTCAGACCAGAAACTTACCGAAGTGCATGATGTGTTTACAGATGCGATCGTAATCTTGGTCAGAAACTTCAGTTTTGGGAATACGTTCCTATACCTCTTTCTGCCATGACAACGTTGCTAATGTGACGGTGGGGCGATACACTGTCATTGATGATGTCTCCCCTACCACACCTCCGACTTTGACTCTTGGTGAGTATAATATCAACGCTAAGAGCCACCATTCTTATTTTCCCATCTACTAGTATGCCCAACATCATAAGTAAAAATCACTGTCCATTCATATTTCCCCGTACGTCCAGCATATCTGGAGGTTCTTAATTTTCACTGTCAAAAGTCTGGCATACAGAGTTTCTGGCAGACAGCATGTGATGGCTCGTTTCCACGATCCACGGATTGTCTGTCTAGCCAAATATGTCCTACAATGCTGCCAGTTCGATTAGCAATAACGCATGAAACGCTACCGCTGTGAGCTCCATTCTATCTTGCATAGGAGTCCATAATGTAAACTCCCGATTGTATCAGAATCTATCGGTAACAATTTTCGTGAGTGTGGGTAAGAGGTTTCCTACGTACCGGTCCAGTTAAATCATTTCCGGACCAGGTGTTGGTTAACTCGCGCAATATTGGGGCTTTGTTCAGTTTATCTTGTCTGAGTATACAACCTCGCTGTGACGATATAAGTAATGGAAATACTTCCCTCCAACCCGAATTCCTAAGACCACAAAAAAAACAGTAACCAAAACAGAAACGTAAACTCCGCAAAATAGGCAAGATCTTCCACAGTAGACCCAACAACAGTTATCCCCACAAAACCTTTTAAAATCAATAACGTGTTCCAAATACTTGGGCGTCAAGGGTGAGGACCAAAACCTTAGGCGAATCCCGTCGCGGGTCTTCCGGAAGGCCAAAATGCGTTAATACGCGTCTCGTCCGGGGATAAAAGAACGGGAGGGGTCTTAGTTAGTCTTCTGGTCTCTTTCACTTAAGAAGGCAAATTTAACCTGATATTAAAAATATAGAATTGACCAAAATTTACACCACACTTACAATAATGATAGCGGTACAAGTATGTACTGAAAAAACGGTGATGAATTACAGCAACTTCAATTCTTCGAAAACTAACCACATACTAACCTTTGTCGCTAACATAACCAAAGTCTGGCACCCCAAATTACGGCGCTATAATGAAGACGTCAGTCTGTCTGTCCGCCGCTCCCGCACTCTATCAAAGTACTATACTGTAGCTTTACAATAAAACTCAACCAGGTACCGGTGTATGTACCAAAAATCTCAGCACCCAGTAGGGTTGGGGGTTATAGTGACTACAAAATATTAATAAATATAATTGATCCGGAACGTGGATCCAACCAATGGTCTATGTAAGAGCACGCGCCTTTTTGTTCGACGATCTGCGCTGCGGGGGATCGAAGCAGAAGTGTTGACGGGAGATCGTGCCGGTAATGTTGCATTTATCCCGCGGATTCCCTTGCTCACTCAACAATGTGGGCTTCCATTTCGACGCAAGCGGTTTCCGATTCGAGTTGCGCATGCAATGTCAATAAAAAAGCATTAAGGGGAAACATTTCCCAGGTCCTCGAAATGTACATGGATTAAAAGATGATGAGCCGCGTGGTAGTGTGGTAGTGGTTTGGAAGCTGTATAGCGCTTAGGATGTGTTTTGGTGAGTAAACAGGACGGGTACGTTGTTCACCCAACACTCCCCCTTCCCCCGACACCCGCGTCGGATATCAAAGCGCTTGCTCCATCCCGAATCTTCACAATCAGTGGTATTCCTTCTCCTCCACAGAATACGTCGTAATTCTTCACCACATAAAACGCTCCCAATAAAACACTACGCAGCCACTCGACCCATGCAGATCGTTTGGGACCTCTGCCACTTTTGTCACTTGTGAGCACCTCCTTGGCTTTGAAAACAACAGACTTGTGCTTGGCAGCTATAATTCGATCGCGTTGTTTTCACCAGGAACTTGCCTTTGCTAAGTTTTCTTTGGAATTTTGACGGATAATCTCAGGAAAGTTCTTCATGGCCTTAGAAAAATTTTGTGACACCTTTCTCGTGTAGCTACACCATGTATTTCACGACCTGTCATTGTCGATACAACCTGTGGTATCTGTGTGTACGTACCTCGTCGCCTTATCTGAAACTTTGATTACTTTCGCACACACAGTACGAACTCTTTGCTTGATTTAAAGTTGCAAGCTGTGCTTTTCAGACTGCATCCTTGCTTCTCCTTTATTACCACTCATCGAAAGGTTAATTGCGGTTCCCGCAAACATCGCAACGAAAGATGTGTCTCCATCGCATCTACTCCACGTTATCATTAATGTACAAAAGACTGGTTGATGGATTTAACACCTATCCGCTAGTTACTTTTCCAACACTTGCAGCTACATTCCTACTCTCTACTCCCCTTTCAGACTTTGACGCGTCTGAAACGTCCATAGTCAGCATCGATCTCAATGTACACAGCCTTCTTTCCCTGAGAACGATGATGTTAATTACATAGAGAAAAATCATTAGTTTGAACAACTAATTAGTCACAAGGTGTTGGTACCCGTCGTTCCGACCGGGGAAGGTTTTTTTTATTAGTGCGCCTCAGAATAACATTTGTTTGACGTAGTCTATTTTAGATTACAATCACAGGACCCATTGATCTTATGTGCGGCATCAATCACCTTCAGCGCAAGGCTTCCTCATATACAACAACGTTACGCATAATTTTGATCCTCGGCCCGTTCAATGGTTTCTGCTTCAAGAAGAAAAGATACGTTTTCGGGAGCCGTGGCACATCAGACAGCAACCATACAACAGTCCCTGGGAGAACACCTTCGTGAGACAAGCTTACGTGAAAAACGTTTTTGAATTAATATACTTTGTAATTTTTAGAAGTTCGAGCATTTGTAAGCGCTTGAGCCGCCAATACTCCTATTTCAAAACGGCAATCGAGGTTATCCGATCCATGGAGTCCAGACAACACTCCAGATTATGATGATTGTAACAGATACTCTTTCAAATTTATTTTCACAATGGTAAAGCAGTGCTACTCGAAATTTGCCTTGCGTTGTGTCAGAGCTGTTAGTCAAATGCGCGACAAATATGGGGTTTTGTACCCACCAAAGGATATGACTATGTGTGGCTAGTCGAAGGATCTCAACGGATTATGGCACAAAGGTCAACCATCAAGTCAGTTACAAGATATACTTGACAAGTATCGCTATCAAAAGAGAACTCTCAGTGCGGACTCCAATAAAGGCAGCAATACCAAGGTTGTCAACACCAAGGTGGCTGTGTAGCAATTGTCTATTGAAGTAAAAGTTACAATCTCTCTGTTACAAAAATGTAAAAACGGCCGCTCAGATTGGCATTCCTATACCCTTCATAGTTTTATTTTCATGCTCAAAATCAATCTTTTCTGATTTTGCATTGTTAGAATGCATTCATCAGTGCCTTGCGGGGCACGAACTCGTGTCATGGGATTGGAGTGGGTGAGTCCAAACTACTTTACCAGATTGAGCCCCAAATTTTTAATGTAAGGTGTGTTGGGAATCATAGTTTCAAGTTTACTGATATTATTTTTTGTTTATGGTATAGCAAGAAAAACGGGCAGGAATATGTGAAGTCGGTTATGAAACTAATTTGGCGGTGCATGATCGCATGAGGAAGAGAGAAGTTTAAGTGCATTAAATATAGGGAGCCACTAGGTGAACCCCCCCCTGTACCATAACATAGGTACACCATACCGTTAAGAATGAAGTCACAAGCAGAGCAGCTTCGCAAAGCTTTATTCAAGGCTTGGGTCACCTTCAACTCCATTCCGCTAATATCTATGGTTTTGAGGACGCTCTTGCTGAACTAGAAAGAGATAATAAGAAAACTTTATGCAGGTAAAGAAAACCTAGCTAATATATTGGTATAATAAAATTGTACCAATATAGATTTAGGCAGCCTCTTGAGCTGTGACTAGCATGTGCAATACTAATTGCGTGCTGGTCAACATCTGACTCGGCGTTACAGAAGTTATTATTCCTTGGCAGCCTATCATCATTTCTGTCCGTATTCGGAACACTCTTTTTTTCTATTTCAATAAAAATATCCAGATCGCCCACGCAATTGTTTAAGCTATAAGTCTAGGTCGTCCGAGTTATTTTCAAGTCAGAAAATCCCAGATTGCTTATGCATATGGTGTCCATCGCTTAGTTCAAAATTGTTGTTCGCTGGATTACCTGCATACATAACAAGACCATCCAGCAAACTATTATATAACGAGCATAAAATAGTTCATTCTTTCAGTTAAATGTTTCTTCTTGATTTAGAACCAGATGCAGTTGAACAACTACTAAGCTCAATCCTTAAAATACTTTAGAGGATTGTAGTTCATTACAAAAAAGAGTCAATCAATTTACAGGTAAAATGGAAACATTAAAGCATATCGATTCCATAAAAAGCAGATATAGAGAAGAGAGCAGAAACTTTGGCCTATTAACGTTCCTTAATTTATTACTTGATAGCCCTCGCAGCTCTGGTGACTACACACCTTAAGTCTATCATTTGAATGCCTGATAAGCACCAAGAAATTAGCCTGATGCAGATCAATGCAGAGAAGATATTGTCAGCTTTTGGGTCGTTGCACTCCCTTTTGCTACAAAGACGGCTAAAAATATATGTCCTATTGTGCGCACGTCACTTCATTCTTTACAGTACGTTATACCTACTTTATGGTACAGGGAGTGTACACGTAGCAAGAAGGGGGTGTGCACCTAGTGGTTCCCTAAAAAAATATCAGTCCTACTTTTATTTTCTACTTGGTTTTTAGCTATCCCGATAATTCGCTGCGATTTCGTGCTTTAACAGGTTATGAGTCCAAGACCACTAGAACCAGAAGTGGAAGAGCTTTTTTAAGCACTGTAAACCAAGAAGCTACAAGTGCAGGATCGCGGGACCAAATCATGGTGAGCGATGAAGAGAAACAAGAGGCCGACGTCAGGAACGAGCGTTACAGGAACAAGGAGAACTTAAGGGTTTGATGAAACCCATGGTCAAGATGAACGACCGATTGGAGAAGCTAATCTTGCGAAACGCAGCTGAACCCAAAGGAGCAGACAGCATTTTTAAAAATGGCGACGGGATGGATCACCAGTGAAGCCGATTGCGTTTGGAATCTTGCAGGACGGACCCGGTGACTTTGGGTCCTCTCAAGTAAACAGAACTGCAGAACCACAGGCGCAGTTCGCGCCACAATGGAACATGAATTTTCCAAATTTTGCAAAGACAAGTGCCGAATACCAGAGAAATGAAGCTACAAGTCAAGGAATTCACAGGTGTTGAAGTCTACAAAGGACTGGAATCAAATTTTAGTGGAATGAGGGCTGCGATTTATGCGGCAAGTATCAATTGCTGAGGGTGCGTGTGGTTATTCATGGAACGAGGCACTAAACAAGGATGTACTCGATCATTATCTTGGTGGAACGGTCGATAAATATTTATAACAAGCAATTTGGTATCTGGTTGGAAGCAAACCCAACTCTATGGTTTGTACTCGATCAAATGCTGGGGTTTCAAGATTAACATCTCTATATGGCGCAAGAAATGAAATGCGGTGAAATGAGTTAACGCCGGGTGTGAAATACACCTGGCCGAGGCTGTTTTTTGATAGGCTTAAATTGATGGTCAAGAGTGCAGACGCAGGATGGCGGCTGCCGGAGATGTTCGCGTGCGAAGGAGGATGCTCCGCTTCACCTTGTTACGATTCGATCCAAGCTCAATCAAGCAACCAACGATCTCATTCTTGTCAGATGGGCAAAGCTTTGGTTCTTTCTTATGTTTTGTGCACGTAGTTTACGGATACGCTGGGATATATGCTCGAATCGTCAGAGTTTATCAAGATTCCTGAGAAAACATATAACCCAAGTGAAAAAGAGACATTGATCTTTGATTATCTCGATCTGATGAAGCAGCTCAGTGACATTCACCTTCGTACCCGTGATTTGGAGATTGTGCAAGTACTCAGGTACCCTGTTCTGACAATTGCAAGACATGTGTACCCTTTACCAGATTGTATATCTTTGGGTGCACCCTCATTTGGACTTATCCACAAACAGTCTCCTATTCTGACGTTTGTTTCCTAGTTTGGAAATAAACCTGAAAAAGTACCCTATTTATGTATCGCATTGGCAAACATGTTGAAGTTGCGTTGCGACGACAGAAGCGACAATTTGTATTTGGACTTCGGTCATGGATTTGGAAATCGGCTCCACCACACATGGCTTTGACAGAGGCAGTGCATGAGTTGGCAAAAGTCCCTGCTGTATTGCTATGACTGGCACAGTGAACCGTTTTCGAACCTAGTAAAATGTAGTCTAATTAGTTTAACCATTAGTTACTATGAACATATGAAATCTAGAATGCAATCTATGCTCAAGTATCATGGTAGTGTTACTGTCATGTGACATACACACTCTATCCGGTAGTTGTCTCTGGAAGTCTTGATTCGGTGCTGGGGTTTGGTCGAAAAGCACTTTTCACTGATCTTCAGTCGGATCCCGTCTTCACGCGTTTCGGACGACTTCTATTCGTAGTCCGCGACTGCCTCTACTTGAGCTCTGCACTGACGCCACAGGAACTCTAAGTGGTCATACGCATTCTTAACTTGTCCTTGGAACACGGCTTGATTCCGCAGTTGCCACATCCAGGCTGTCGCGATCCCGCATACTCCTTTCCAGAGACGGTTGAATACTTCGATATATGTATCATTGTACCACCCATGCTTCTGCATCATCGCCTTCTTAATATTGTCACCAATCGGTGGCGCTCGTCTTGTCACTATTGCTGCCTGAAACCGTACTAATGTCGAGTCCGTGAAGGCTACTCCTTTCCAGTGTTGTAAAAGTCTCCGCCAGAAAGCTTGCGCCCGCTTACACTCCCACAGAATATGGTAGACATCTGTCTTTTCACTGGTGCATCGCTCATCGACCATACAGCTGCGGTCCCAGTTCTACCGCAAGTAGAAGGTATTTAATTGCATAGTCACAACTCGAAACTGTACCCACACTTGGTAGTTAGTTAGCATATTGTCATGTTCCCATACCTGTTTCGGTTCCACGTCTTGCATCTTGGACCACCATCTACTCGTACCGCACTTGCTTTTCCACTTATCTAATAAGTGCTTCATCTGTGGGGCGACTCCATGATAGTACATCCACCGGAAAGACCTACGGAATTTCGACCATATTTTCCATATGGGTGTCTTATCTTCGGTTGACCAACCATTGAGATGCAAATCTGGATGGGGATGAAATACTATCATCCTTTCCATAATCTCCTGTTCATCCTGTATGTCTCCCAAAGCGCAGCTGGCGATCTTCCATAATATGTCATCCGATAGTTGTCGTAATGTTACTCGCTCCCGCTGCGTTCGTCCATGTCCTTTCATTGCCCTGAGGATTTGAAATCCCATGTAAACTTATCCAAAGAAGCTGGCCCACTACACATAACTATCGGAAGGTTTTCCCCGATATATAGTGTCTCACAGCTGCCCTTGGGGACGCTAAGATCACGGCACACATCCATCTACCTATTTTTGCCCTCGTGTGATTTGCCCCGAAACACCTTGAACCTGCCGCATATAAGTAGTTGCCGTTAGTCTCGATATCCGCAAATCACGAATGGTTAGTTGTGAAATCCGGTAGTATTTCCGCGCCAACAATTCCATCGCCCGTTCTTCTTGTATCCAAGGATTCAACGCTCAGCAGTATGTCCCCTAGAATGGGACCATAGGACTAGGCATTATCTCATGAAACGGGTGTGCATCTATGTCTAGCGTGATGATAAACTGTTCATCCGGTATGAGACGCACCCCTTTCGTTCCTAGGCTGGCTTCCATTACAGCCACCGCCTGGGTAGCACCGATAACGTATACCTTTCTAACTGCTCACCGTCGTTTTGTTTTGTCCCCATCCATTCCATTACCTCTCTTTTTTAAGCTCCGTGCCATTCCCTACTCTACATCACTTCCGGCTTGACATACTTTGTACCCTTTCACTGGTGTGAGTAGTTGCCCCGCCTACCCATCGAACCCAATCCCTACTAGGCCCAACCAAGCTTGTTGATAACAGTCCTGCGCTGCTATCAACCATTGGCAAGCTAGCTTCAGCCGCTGAACCTTTAAAGCAACTGGTATCGAAATGAGTCCGACCCCGCATACTGCATGCGGGGTGAACAGTAGAGTCGATGAAATTTATGTCTCCCTCTCTTGCTTGTCGTTCTATTGCACCAAAGAAACGCCTTCTGAATATTAACGAACTCTTGCAAAACCTCCATCGGGGTTCAAACATCCGGGCTGTAAACAGAATGGAAGGTACGGCAATCACATTGAACAATTGTACCCTGTCCATAAACGACGTCCCGCACGCCGTCGCTATTGCTGGTCGTCGTTGGACACAGCGAATTCGCAGTGCCCAGTTAACTGTTTCCAGATCCGCCCACCCAAAATAATAATCGAGATATCACCTTCCGATAAAACCGGTAAATTGTACCACTATTCTGGTACATATTTTGAATTTAAAAACACAATTTTTTTTGCCGGTTGAATTCGCAATCTTGCCAAATCCCCAAAACGACTAAAGCTACCGGCATCTGTTCTGCGTGCCGAAGGGACACTGTCGAATCATCTACGAATGCCGAAAAACGATGTTGGAAAGACGTGTCCCTTTTCAGAGGTTGGATTCCTTCTAGCTTCGACTACTGACTAAGAGCTAATGCCAAAGGCTCTACAGCTATAATAAATAGAAGAGGGGCTAAAAGGGCAGCCTTGACGGATGCCCGACTTGACCTGAATTGGGTCCGAAAATTGGTTGTTTACAAGAAATTCTGCGGTCGTCCCAGCGTGAAGCCTATTCATCAAGTCAACTAACTCGTCCGCAAATCCAAATAAACGTAGCACCGTAAAGAGATATTTCCTATCCACTGCGTTGTACGCCTTACTAGAGTCTAGAAATAAAACTCCCGCGCTCTGGGCTGCGGACACTTTCTGCTTTGCTTTGTATGTTTCAAAAGTCGACTTCATTAGGATTACTGCTTTGTCCATACGTCGTCCCGATACAAAACCTTGTTGGGTTTCACCTATCAAATTTCCCAAAAACTTCTGTAACCTCCGAGCTATGATTTTTGCAAATAACTTGTAGCCAGTTGTCAACAATGAAATGGGGCGATAATCGAGAGCGTTACTGGAGTCACCTTCTTACGCTAAGGTATCACCACTGCTTTCAAAAAAAACGAACGTGGAGGCGTCCCTCCCCTTAATATATCGTTATACATCTGAGTGAGGGGTACCAATAGAACTGAGGCAAAATCCTTGTAAAAATCATTGCCAATGCCAGCCTGCCCTGCTGCCTTTTTGCGATCAATGCTCTTTAACGCCCACTAAACATTTTGTTCCACAATCTCTGCCAATAAATCCAAATTTTGAGAGTGTGTAACTTTCCGGTGTTCCGGTATCTTCATGAACTTCTGTACTTCCACAAACAGATCCCGACTTCCAACACCTCGATTACTATGACTTAAAATCGTTTGCCAAGTCGCCTCAAATTTATCAGGAATTGATAAAGCTTCAGCAAACGGCAGGCCGGATGCTGCAATGATCTGCGTTACCGTCTGATCCCGTTTCAACACGGACGCCCTCTTAAAGAGCCAACGCACGTCCGCTGGTGACTTATGCAATCTGGATCCCCTCCAAAACGAACGTTCTTTTTCTAAGGATTCAGAAATGGACTTTACTATATGATTCCTCACCGTCGCACTTTCGCTGACCGTCCTTTGAAGGTGATGTACTCGTTTCTTCCTTCTTCTTGCTACTTTTTTTTCAAACTTTGTACAAAACGTCCCGACATAAATCCACCCAGTTGTCCCAGCTCCGAGCCGCCTTTGTGTGACGTGAACTCTCCGTTAATCGATCCAAAATCATTGTTCGAACTTCATCTTGCTGCGACCCCGGAAATCGATACGGCATTCTTCTATTAGCCATCATATTTCGAGAAACGCTTGGATCTTTGAGGTATATACACACTTGGTTGTGGCCCGAAAACACAGGAGGAGGCTTGATGGCCACCCACACTACCCAGTTCTTCCAATTTCCAGAAACATATCAACGATCCAGCCTGGTGGCTTGGTTCCCTCTCCAATAAATAAAGTGATCTTGCGGTTCCAACTGAGACTCCTCCACTGGCGAAATCAATAACAGTCTAGAATCCCACAACTGCCACTCCGTTACTATTCTCTGTAAAGTTTTACTTTCAGGACGAGCCGACCGTGTGCCTCCCAGTCTATCCAAGGCTGGGGTGTCCACACAGTTGAAATCTCCCCCTATAAAACAATTTTTGGGTTTGCGCAAAATTAGTTGTCGTAAATTACTAAAGAATAATTCGCGTCGTTTGGAATCACTGGAAGGCCCGTAAATTTTCATAATGATGCTGTCATTCCACTTCAACACTAATAATCTATGCGACCAATGTTCCTTCTTCCACGGGATTAATTGATCTGCTATGTCAGGGCTCATTAAAATCGCGACCCCTCTTGCTTTTTGGGGTATACACTCCAATAGGACAATGTCCTATTTTTACCGGTTTGACCCCAAAATGATGCCCATTTACGGGACATCTCATCGCATTCTTCCGTCGAAGTGATATGTGTTTCTTGCAACAGGATGACCTGAGCTGGGTGGCGAGGGTATCCTTTTCTCCACGCAGACATCCAGGCAATTACATCCTTCTGCGCAAAGCCTCGACATTTTGGCTCAAGAATGTATGGGTTAAATGCCGTTTATGTACTCGATCAATACCACCTTCTGGCACAAACTCCATATCTTTGAGCAAACGATATTCATGTATATATCCAAATTCTTCAAAGTAAAATAAGAATGATTGCCATGCACACCCATATCGGTGCCCTTAGTATTTACGGGGTCTTTTTCTATGACTGCGGTAACTGTGCCATTTGACAGTTGCAAAACAGCCTTAGCCTGAAAAAAATCGAACAAATCCTTCCAAGCTGAAGGCGCTCCTTTTTCGATCGCCTGAACCTTCGTAGCATAGTCTAGACGCCACTCGACGACTCGTAAATGTCTCTGGAGCAGACTCATAATTGTGTCGGTCGGATGGTAGTTTTCACCTACTAATGCTGCCAACTGTTCCGCAAATACATGTGAACTGATCAGCACTGTCGCCAGTTGCACCACATGTCTCGGTGCTAAAGTTTGAGGATCGCATTGCCTCCATAGTGTACCTTCCTGAGCCTCGTTTATTCCTGAGAACTGGTAATTATCGCCGTTCGTTGCACAGACCCGATCATCACCATAAAATATTGCTCCCAAGACGAGAACCACTGCGCTGGTATATCAACCAATCCTTCTCGTTTGCCGGCCTCCACAAACGCCAGCCAACATTGTCCCCGCCAATGCTAAAGTTAGTTCCACTAGAACGCTGGGGTGAACGCCGTCCAGGATGTAGTAAGATCCTGGGACGTCTTTGTTAAGGTATAAAAGGCGATTTGATTCTAATTGAGCCGCCTTTACCCATAAAGTATTCGTGGAACTTACCAACGGAAACAGTATGCCTGTTTGTTCTTCCCAATGGGGTAACAGCTTGTGCCACGCAATCTTGACCTCATCCAACGACATATTCTCCATCACATTATCATAATCACATGCCACAAAACCATCCATCAATTCTCTGGCTATAGGTAATAATCCCATCGGTTGAGTTCCATCTATCGATACTTCCCGTCTACAAACCCGTTTGGAATTGGGGCTGTCTCCAGTCCCCAAGTCCACTGTGTCCTGAGAGCTCATTGATAAATCGGAGTCTTTGTACTCCGAACCTGACACCGAGCCATCTGATATTAATAAACATTCCTGCTCAGGTTGGTGGTCCCTCCATTGATTAAGAATCGGTTCCGAGATTTGATACTTCTGAAGGTAACCTTTGCGGGTCATTGGTTCGGACATGTCTGCCTGTAAGATCAGCTCCCGTTCCGGTAAAGATAGTTTACTGACGGTATCGGACAAAACATTTAGAACTTCACACATTCGTGGGTCCTTGGTCATTAAATTTGTGTGATTTCACACTTTAGTCCATGGTGGATCGTGGGTCCATCCAACCGCTGCAACAGATCGTCAAAATTACTATCCCAGTCCTCCGGATCCCATGGTGATTATTGACTGCTATAATTTGACACAGAGTCCTCACCACATATTACCATTTCCGTCGAGGGACCTGTAGACCCAGTTTCCCCTAACGTTTGTCTTTTGTTTGCCTTATGCGTCTCTTGGTGCTTGTCATCCTCAAAGTCCTCGTCTTCACTACTGTGATCCATATTGACATCGTCTTCCTGGTGACTCCGCACCCCACTCAGAATAATGTTGTCCTCCATACTGCAAAATTATCGGTCGCTTGCTTTCTCGAGTCTCGGAATCCGTTGACAATAAGAACGCCCTCATTTTCGCATAAAAATCTTGTACCATCATAGGGTATTCTCCACTCATCTGATAACATTTCGATCGAGCAGTTCTGGTTTCGGGCGTAAAGTAAGGAACGCCAGGAACCGCGGCTCCAGGTGCCTGACTTATAGCGTAAATATCCCGTTGCAACAAGGTACTTAACGTCATCAGAGTGTCATTACTGCGCCAGGCAGCTGCCGGAATGTTTTCCGTAACGCTTGATCCACTTTCTGCAATTTCAAGTAAATACTCCTGGAACAGCCGCGTTATCGGTTTCGGGGTCTTCCCCTCAACTTGTTTTAATTTCGTGGTACAGTGTACACTTTTCATGGTACGAGTGTTCTATTGGTCCATTTTTGCTTTTTTGCTGAGCTGTTACAGGACCAAAATCGAATTTTCGGAGCCACCAAATCGGTCGTCTCAATTACACCATAATGTTCATTATCGCTTTTACCCTCGACGAAAAAGTCGCGCTTGCCATGTGACTCGTCTTCGAAATCCTGTCCGCTGTTGCTCTACCTGTTATCGGTACTATTGCTCAAGATTCAGCTAACAAATTCGGGAATTGAACTGCACATCTGAATCCGCTTTTGCGCCTTGACGACCCCTGAAGCCGCCTGATTTGTAGGAGTTGCTACATTTGCAAAACTCGCATTTGTTCGTCGGATATTGCCCCTCAAAGGTGACAAATGAAGGAAGGAGACGCGCGTTTTCCCCTTACGGTTGACTGTGGACCATTAGTCATCATTACTGGCGTATTCGTCGGCCTTGAAAGACATTTTGTGTTCTTCGCCTCCGTTTTAGCCGTGAGTATAGGTTTCGTACCACCCGTTTTGGATCTTATACATTCATCGTCGGCGCATCTCTTTCATTGGATCGAGAGATAGGGTGCCTTTTGTTCAGGAGTAGCTGTTTTCCTATCCCAAAAGTCTTCATCGTGATGGCCACCAAATATTTGTTGGCTTAATCTTAAGCTATAGTGCCACTAACAGCAAGAGCGACAGCAGCCAGCATTTCCAGGAAAAGTTGCATTGTAAATGCCTTTTTTTAGTCGAGGGATCAATCTTAATACAGATCTACGTACTTTTTTCCGAATGATCTTGTTTCTAAGGTATGATTGGGCGTAAAACAATCGTTTGTGTGATCAGACAGGATGTCGGAAATTGCATGTAGCATTTCTGATTGTTAAGTCACGGTCTGCGGCCGGGAGAACTCAGCGATAGCGTACCGGGTTTCCTCTCGCGACATCGCAGAAGCAATTGAGAAGTGCAGGAAGGTTGACGCGTGCACGCGAACCGCTAGAACGAACGGCGGACTGTTGATATGAGTTCATGAAACTATCAATGAACTTTGACTTGTTCGCCTCGGTGTCGCGGTGGAAGAAAACACAATGCTGGCGAAGCTGGAAATAGCAAAGCTTTGCAAATTAAACAAGCCATCGACAGGCTACGAAATCGTCTAGCTCGCGAAAAAGTTTTGCTGTCCTGCTCTTCACCCCCGTCGGCCATCCTGACCTGAACCCCTTCGAGTTGTCGTGGGCCCACATGAGGTGCTATATTAGAACGAGTGAATTCTAAGCATTTGAAAATATTAATACATTTCCGATTGTTGAAGCTGGAGATGATCTCCGATATTGCGGCTGTCCCTGTCTTTATGTTCGACAGTATTGTGTTTAGTTACTGCACGTATTTACTGACTCGAGTTACTAAGCAATGCTTTGTTTGGAGGAAGCGATGGCGATAGCGTTTGGAGGAGGCGATGGCGAATTCGAAATGAGCAGCTTCATGGAGAACGTGAAGAAAGACACGATCAATACGTTGCTTCAATTCTTAGAACAAATTCAAGGCCGCGATTTTTTTCATTTTTTAGCCCAGATTCTAATATTGTTGACGACGTGTTTTTAATGTGATGTGGTGGAACATGTACACCCGTCATTGCTCAAAGCGTTATCTTATTGAAGTGGTCATTTTTTGTTTAGCACCAACCCTTCATCTCTTATTTTGCCCAAAAAAGCGAGCCGGAGCGCTGCCCACCGAACAGAGTAAATGTTTCATTACTGCAACGGATATTAAGTAATCGTATAACTTTCTCTGATTTGGAAACAGCAACTTCGTCGAGCACAGGGATGCCGACCTTTTACTCTCAATGACTATTTCTGTGCTACTGAAGTAAAAATTAGAACCAAATTTGAGGCAGTTTTGTGCCATATACTTTACCCAAACAGGCCCTAAACTTGTTTTGACCGTACCCAAACAGGCCCTTAGAGTATCTACAATAACACCACACGCTTGTGTTCGTGGTGATACGTTCGTTACGTGTAATTCGGACTACCTTTACGACTCGAACGCCGTAATTGCCGGCAGCGATCTGAGTTTTTTTAACCCATTGCAAATCAGTGTATCGAATCTTTATTTCATACATGTAAATCACGCAATGCGTACTGAAAAAGCCTTACTCTAAACGCGATTCTCAAGTCGTAATTGCAATAAATCGTTGGAGTTTGCAAGCTATCAATGACCGCAATAACTCATTAAGTTATTGAGTTGAAATGAACCTGCGAGAGTGTAGAACAGTATTGATACCAACTGTTTAATAAGCTGTTTCCCACACGAAGATACAACGTTCCAAGTTCGATCGATAAACAAAAGCAATGAAATACTCAACAGCAGACGACCGTATCGCCGATCAAAACAATATGAAAAATAGCTCAATGATAAACCACAAATTGAAATATTTTTGTTGTATTAAAAACAAGTATATGTTTACCTTTTACATTAAGTTGGTCTGTATATACTGCAAGTATGTAATAAAAAAACATATTTTAATACTACAAATAGGCCCCCTAACGTAAAATTGAAAAGTATATTTATAAAAAAGATTACCAAAATAAATCAGTTCTGACTTCTTTGTAACTTAAATGTTATGTTGGTGTCCTATTGTAATTATCGTCAAAAACCGGAATTTTACCTTTTCACACTTTAGCGTCGATCACTAAATGGGTACAAAATTCCAACACTCCTTCCGAGAAATACCGGGACACCTCTCCATGCATACATATATCGGGCCTTCATTAAACTTGCATCCACTGTAGCACAATAACCCATAGTATCCACCAAGACCATCACTTGAGTCCAATTTGCTCTTGCAATTCTGCAATCCTTGGCGCACTTAACGTCTTCGTTAATAAATCCGCCACCATGTCTCCAGTCACAACATCTTCAGGTCGCATCTTGCCCTTCTTGGTGCAGCCCTTTATAAATTTTAGCTTGATGTCCACGTGTTTTGAACTGGATGCACTAGCTGCATTCTGTAACTGCTTGATTGCTGATTGGTTGTCGATCTTGAGCACAATCGGGACCCTTGAATGTATGCCAATTTCGTCGAACAACTATTTCATTCCAAGAGCTTGTCTTCCTCCAACTGCAGCGGCCACGAATTCCGCTTCGGCAGTGGATAGCGTAACATCTCCTTGTTTCTTGCAGTTCCACCCTGCAATCATTCCTTTCACAAAAATCACATTAGCACTTGTGCTCTTTCGGTCTTCTTTATCAGCGGAAAAATCCGCATCACTTTAGCTGACGATGCGTATCGGTGATGGCTCGCCATCGTCATGCTTCAAAACCAATTTGTGAGACTTGGTCCCCTTCAAGTAGCGCGATACGCTTAGCCATTTGGTAGTCTAGGAAACTCGGTGCATGTGTGTGCCGCGTCACCCGATGAACTGCGAAAGCAATATCGGAGCGCGTGCACCGTGACACTCACAAGAGACTTCCAACGATAGATTGAAAATCCTTTATTGTAAAATTTTCCCATCAAACTTTATTGGTAACTTCATCTTCTTATGTTCCGAAACAACATCTTCCAGAACCGGAATTTTTACTGCGTTTGCATCTTGCAGTCCATGTTTCTCCAACATTTCTTCTATCGTGGCTTGTTGATCAATGAGATAATCTGTTTCAGGGCCTCCTTCGATCCACATGCCCAAAAACTTCTCGACTTTTCTAAGGTGATTAGCTCTAACACTTCCATTTTCGAGAAAAATGCATCCACTAAGCTTTGGTTCATCGCGGTGACCAACAAGTCATCGACATACACACCCACTAGAATAGTCCCTTGTTCGATTGATCGTACAAAAATACAGGTGTCCGTTAAACATTGTTTGAAATCCAATCCAACCAGTGTCTTGCGTATCAATTCATACCACAATCGACCGGCCTGTTTCAGACCATACAGGTTCCCTTCCAGTTTCAGGACCAATTCCTTGGCATTTTTGACTCCCAGTTTTTCAATTTTTTCGTTCGAAATTTCCATGACCTTGGGCATGTGGAGATGGATTTCGTATTCTCCTTCGGTCGGAGCTTTTGGGTACGCGCTAGGCTCATCGCCGTGCCGTGCTGGTACCCCCCAGATTTTAGCCATAATCAATATAATTTTCATGTTATTTAACTCCATCACAGTCGAGAATATCACGAAATAATCTTCACCAAAAATTTGTTTGTCACCGCGGCCAACCAGCCTTGCTTTATACCGCTCAACCTTCCCATCTGCCTTCAACTTGGTCTTGAAGACCCATTTCGATAGCAAAGGTGTTTTTTGTCGGGTTTTTCGTATAATTTTCCAGGTTCCGAGCTCTTCCAATGCTTTGAGCTCCTCCTGTTCAGCTACCACTAACTTGTCACTGTGGCCCGTTATGGGCTTCGAAATAATTTGTTGGGTCTGTGAATTTCGAAACCATTTCTTCATTCGCCGCCGCTGCGTACAACAGCAAAAGCCAGCAATAAATTCCTGTTTTTACTTTCTTCGGTATTCCCCCTTGGTTTTTCCATTCGTCACAGCTGCGGCTTTAGGTGCCTTCTTCCTCACACGTCCTGACTTTCTCAGGACAACTTGTTTCCCGGTTTCTTGTTGCCGTTCATCACGCCTTCTGGTGTCTTCATGAACCGCTTGGCCGGTTTGGTTTCTTCCTCCTTCGGTGTCTGCTTCACTGAGGTTTGATGCTTCAGAACTTTTACCGTCTGCACCTTGCAGCAGCCTTGCTACCTTCTCGTCCGCTTCATCGCTTAGGGTTTCAATTTGGGTCACATGCCGGGTAGTAGTTACTACCCGGTCTTTTAACAACAAAACTTTGAAACCCTTGGTTTCGTTCTTGCCGAGGATTAACGCTCGCTTAGCATGTTTTGCTAAGGATTTTTCCGCGGGTCTCTCCACACCATACACGGAGATCCGAAAACCACAATGTCGCTTACAGTGGTTGGCTTGCCCGTCAGCATTTGAATCGGAGGTGCTCCTTCGGTATTCGAGCGGGTGGGACTGCGGTGACTATATAAGTCGCATACTCAGCCGCCTCCGCCCAGAACATTAGAGGCCCCCCTTATCCAAAATCATGCACCGAGCCATATTAAATATGGTTCGGTTCATGCGTTTTGCCTTACCATTCGAAGTCGGGGTACCGGCTTCGGTAATTTGTCTGCGTACCCCCATCCGTTTGCAAAAAAATCCACTGTTCGGAATTCTTCACCGCCACCAGTGCGCGAAACATGGATTCGACAATCAAATTCTTTCTCGAACCAGCACAAGAAATGTTCAAATATCTGCTGCACGATCTCTTGACCATGCAGCAAAAAAACGTACATAATTGGAGAAATGATCGACGAAAACATCCAAAACCACGTCGATCTCGTGGGCGATGGGACCTTTCAGGTCGCTATATATCACCCCGCCAACACGATCAATTGGTGAGTTTTTTTCCGAATCCTTCTTCGGTTGTCGTGACCTTTGTGCTTTTTATTCTGCACAGGTCAGACAGTTCGGTCGGGCATGATCCGTGATCTTGATTACCGACCTTGGATCCTTAGCGAGTTTCTCCACCGCGTCGTACGCTAGGTGTCCAAGACGAGGGTGAAAATGGTGCAGCGTTCCTTCTTGGACGTCGTCTCCTGCTTCATTCGACGCCACATTCATCACCATGTTAGAGAAACTTTGCGACAAGCTCACATCTTTGCTAGCATACATACGTGCTAGAAACACAGATCCACACACTTGAATAGGAAATAAAGCTTTGTTTTTCAAAACCAATTCCATTGATTTTCCGTTATCTCTCAATATGCAACCTTTTTTGCGTAAACAGTCAAGAGAAATGAGGTTCTTGGCTAGTTTGGGTGCAAAAACGACTTCCGATAGCGTTATCGTAGTACTTGTGTGTGCGTTTGAATGTGCTTTCAAAGTAACCTTACCCATTTTCGTTACTTCCAGTCTTCCACCGTCAGGGAGTGTTAGCGCATCTGCATCGGTGCAATCTTGTGGATTTTCCAAACGTTTTTCGACGGAAATTAGGGTTCTGCTAGCACCACTGTCGACAATCCATTGTCGTCAGTGTCTAGCATGTTTCCGAAATTTCCACTTGCACCACAATTTTGTTCTCCTGTAGCAAGCACAAAGCGTTGCTCGGACATCTGGTTGCCACCACGTCCTTTTCGGTCGTTTCTCTTGAATTGTTTTCAGGTTCCTTGTCTAGGGCAGTCCCTTCGTATGTGCCCTTCGTTTCCACCGCTGTAGCACCCCCTCTTGTACCTATTTTCATTCACTGAGCTTACGACAATTCTTCCGGGTCTTTTGAACTTTCGCGCATCATCATCAATCCCTTGCGCCCATGCCACAAGTTCCTGCGCATGTTGTATGTAATCTTGTCGCTTTGGGTTACCTCACCATCAGAGCAAGTTTAAGTCTCGGTGCGGCATATTTGACAATATTTTCCACAATAAGACGTTGAATCGTCTCGCTTTCTTTAGCTGGAGTCACGAGATCTAAAAATGTTCTGTCCACGACCTTTTTAGGGTCTTTTTCAGTCGCAAAGAGAGTGGCAGCTTGATGATGCGTAATGTTTACCTTGAACGCTGTCAACAGCTGTTCCAAAATGAAACAAAGCATCGGGTTGACTTGCCACCAGGTGCCAATGTTTGCCCAGAAATAGCTCAACGCCACCCCCTCTAAATGTTCGCCTAGTTTGTTCACCTTTAGACGTTCAGTCCATGCGAAACCAGACGGTAGTTCCGCTATTTCCACGGCTTCAATAAACAGGTAGACCCACTGGCTGAAACCTGAGCCGAGTCCCGGGTAAAGTTCTACGCCTGAGAAATTCTGGATCGTCAATTTCGGTATCTTTATGCCCCCACCATCCCGGCCGGATTCCGAACATATTCACTTGGGGGGGGGGGGCAATTCCCGCCGCCATGCCCTGTGGGCCCATTCCCAGCGGCAGTCTTGGTGCTCCATCTCCGGCACCACCACGCATCGCCTCGCGTGCAGCAGCATCTTCACCGCTCAGATCATTAAGCGTTATCTTCATTCCAAAAGGACCGTGATTCTTTAACGTGCCCCAAAACACGCTAGCATACTCAGAGCTCTTATTTGATCCTGCAGATGTCCTTGGAGACGATCCAGTCGATCTGGCCTCCTCTACGGCTTTGAGACGCCTGTCCATACGTTTCAGGTACTCCAGCACTGTCTCTATGTCCAGATTTGACTTTTCAGCCTTTTCTTACTCCATAATCCGCGAAAAAACAAAACGGAAGAAATTTCAGTCAAATAAAAAACGTAATCTTCCGCCGTCACGAGAGAAAGGAAAACTTAGTTACAGCAAGAAAACCCCACTTAGCCGAGACGTAATCGTAGCATTCCCCTTATCCACGAAAAATGCGAAAGTGCGAGAATGAATTAAAAAACAAAATTAACTTCGAAACATTTTGTTAAGGCCCGTAACCCTTGGGCTCATAACCTGTAAGAAAATAGCGTGGTGTGCTTGTCGCTCGTGTGAGCGCGGACGTTCCTTAAGCCGGTTAGAGCTTCTAAAGTGTCCAAATGCGTGCTTGCCGTTCGTAGCCGGTTTGAGCTGACAAAAGGTGCTATTCGGTAGGTAACTTAGTATTAGCTAAGTTAGACGACTAGACCTCAACCTGTGTGTTGCTTAGTTGTCTCTTTAACGTAAAATTGAAAAGTATATTAATATAAAGGGTTACCAAAATAAATCAGTTCTGACTTCTTTGTAACCTAAATGTTATGTTGGTGTCCTATTGTAATTATCGTCAAAATCCGGAATTTTACCTTTTCACACTTTAGCGTTGATCACTAAATGGGTACAAAATTCCAACAAGTCTATGTCTTCTCAGAATGACGTGACAGAAAGCATGTTTAAGATGATTTATTTAGGTCCTTATACTCCCAACTTGTATCCATATTCTTTTGCCCATGATCTTATGCCCATAATCTTGTGCCCATAATCTTGTGCCCATAATCGGCAGTGGTGTATGCGCAAACATATATATCAAGTTATTATTATAGCATTTAGTATGCTACTGTAAAACCCTGTCAAAATTGCTGTGGTAAGGAAGTGAGTCAGGGCTATCCAAAATTATGTGTAAAGCACTAGTCTGTTTTATGCCGAAAGTAATCCACGGGTTATTGCCGACTTTCGACCCGTAAGTAATTTTTCAGCTGTTTTAGATCTAGAATCAACGAAGAAATCAAGGTCTATTTTGGGCTCTATTGATAGCTTTTAGCGCTCTAAAATTGACCAAGCTGAACCATCTGAAAAGAGGTAATTTATGAGACAAAAAACGAGTTACCCAGATTATTGCCGAAACTGCAACACTTCGAGTTTGTATATTTATTTGATTAAATGAACATGCAATATACATACAGACAATCATCTCAATTTTTAGGCTGCAAAAAATCATACCCCTTCTAGACAACATACATATGATTACTGATAACGATTTGTCGCTGTATTCATCACAAGGTTGAGCTTACACAGGATTATTACTATAGTACCTTCTTTTCTACTTGACTTTCAACACAAGGTCTAGGTCAAATTGGATCGTGATCAAAGGCGGGAGGGTATTTTAACAGCTTATTTGCTACCTTCTCAATTTCTGGATTGTGCCTATTTTGGAAGAGAAGCGCCATTGCTACTGCGTCGGGACCCTACGTAGCAATTAATTTATCGATTAGAATCCGTTTATACTTCTTAAAAATCTCTCGCGCTAATTTCTTCTTTCTGTGCTGCATAGTTGCCCGAGTCCCATGGCAGACCACATCCATGCTCCCAATTAGCACCAAAGAAACCTTTTCATTGAAGACAGATGCCCGAACAAACCCTCACAAAGTGCGGCTATTTAATGTGGTACAAAAAACTGCAAAAATTAATGTCTGCGTGCATTTCTATACCTTCATAATAATGTAGTTTAATGATTGGTTTTGGACCTAACAATTTAAGAGGATTGTCTGTACTTGAAGTGTTATACGCTCAACTGCGCTGTAAAATCCCGCTGAAATATGGATCGCAACGTCTCAAGTAGCAATTTAGTTAAAACCCGAAGAGCATCTATCTGCTCGATTGTTGCATCGCTTAAAACAAATTTATTGTTCTGAAAATACAAATTATAAACACAGATCAGCTGCATGTTAAAACCTTCACCTTGGCGCCGCCATCATATATTGACCTTGGTGAGGTCGTCGTCGCTGTATAGCTTGCGCGGCGTGGCAATCGCAGCTCGCAAGCGTGGTCAATGAATCGGCAATATACCGTGTGATTTGTCTCTTTTAGCCAATCGGAGTGCTTGAAATGCATTACGGTGTACTTTGATTGGCTAAGAGACGTTCTCAGCAATAATCTGTGTAATCGGCAATAATAAGATCCGCTACGTTAGGCTAACTTAGGCTATCTGCGTGGGTCTCGACATAAGATGACCGACACGCAATCGTCTGGCTCAGGATGACTCGAAACTAATTTCGGATCCCTAGGATTATTCCTAAAGTAATTTAAGGTAATATAGACGATTTGCAAAAAACTGATGTGTAAACTCTTAGTTCTTAATAGTAGGTCCCGCCTTTGAGTGTCAGTCGCCTTTGACGTGCATTTTAGGGTAATCAATGAATAATCGAAGCATTGTGTCAGCGATCTCGCGCTTTACTAGTAAGCATTATTAATAATCATAAGTTTGTTTCACCGGGTCGAAAAGAAACCACCTGCAACAAGTAATGCTTTCATCAGGAAGAAAATGATCAGATTTCATTCCCTCTTATTAGTATGACATGTCAGTTGGAAGCTGAGCCTGGTGATATCGACTAATGTAAAATGTTGTGTATGACGAAGCGTCTTTGAATGCTAAAAACCTCGCTTTGTTAACGAAGAAAAATACGCTGAGTACCATGTCTGATGAGCAAGTGCATGTTGCTTATGAACGTCAACGCTGATGAGAACAGTCAAATGCCTACGAAAGCTTCCATTGACATACGACAAAGGTTCTGATTGGTTGGAGTTGGTCAAGTTTCACGTGACCAGATAGATCTGGGTTGACCGATAAACAAACCCACAGAGAATTTGATGGCCTTCCTCAACCCAAACTGAACAATGTAATGTAGAATCTTGGAACGTCATTGGCAGACGACAACGACTCTGGGTACCGTATGTTGTTGGTCCTAACAGTCGCTAAGTACTTTGAATCGACCAATGACAACCGAGAAAAAGAGACATAGTTAGGAATGATTTGGGAAAAATTAGGCCGCCGTCGGTGGTGAACCGGTGGTGCCTTCACTTTCAGAAATGGTTCGAGAGTGTGTCAATGGCGATGGCAGAAAGCCAAGATTCAACGCTCGAAATGGGAAAGCTACTCCAACAAGCTAAAGTCATTAAATTCTCTTACACCAACAAAATTGAGGCGACCTTGACTCAATTCTATCCAAACATTCGTCCTGAATCAGTACGCAGAACAAAAACATCGAAGTGGCGGCGCAAGCGAATCAAGTTTACAAAGGCGTGTACTGTAAGGATAGCAAACACTCCGACTATAATCTTCGTGAGCCTGGAATGGGCGAATTCTGATCGTCAACATGGGCACATTGAATCCTAGTCGGGAATGATTCGCTCAGTAATACCTATCGAACGACTATGTCCAAAGTTGTTCAAACGGCAGTAGATTTTTTGGGTAACGTTGGCAACAAGGCGACAAAAACGTTATTGTCATTGCATTTTTGACATGGAGAGTGTTGGCGTTAAGGCATGCTCCAGAAACAAAATCAAATATATTAATTCATTAGACCGCCTAATCAAATTGTACCAGTAATTGATAACTTTGCTCGAACCGCTAGAACGCTCGTGGTGTTAATTATTTAAAGAGTCATCGTGCCGAGACGTGGAGCGACCAGCAACTTGATTGGTTATGCATAATGACTATTGCTACCCAAAGTGCAACTCGCTATTCTGCAACTGTGCAAGTGATACTAGTGATGAATAAACTGCCAAAGTTTTTGTTACACTTAAAAATAACTTGAATGCATTTGATCCCATTTTTTATGTGGTGTTAAAGGGTTAATTGAGATGAGACATAGTCAAAAAATAATAAAGTGCTCACCCCATGGCTGTTTTGGGAAGCTGAACGATAACAATGCGAAGAGGACGAACGTAAAGATTTCGTATATTATACGGACTTTGGACGACGAAAATGCCTGATTTAAATATAGTGTAGTGTGGCACACACGATGATATGTCTAATTTCGAAAAGACTGAGTCATATCGAAATTGACTCGGTATTTTACGACTTTGCAGATTTGGTATATATATGACTGAATCGAAAAGGATTTATGCTAATACAGTTTAAGCGTCTAACAGTCGTTCCGTTTTACCGGGAGTAGGTCAACTGTGATGAAACATGCATGGAACTTCCACACGCATACACCATGTATATTTTATCACATGAAAGAGTCGTAGTCTACTCACTGGGAGGTCCCGGTATTGATCCCTCGCTGCCCAACTTGGTTGGATTCAAAAGTATAATGTGACGCATTTCACCAAGTACTGTATTTCCTCCAGCTGTTTCCCAGGGCTCTGAGAATCAGTGCCCCAGGTCTGACTATTTAAGGGTAACGTAATTCATCAGATTATGGTGGGTCATCAGTTTATAGCGGAAAAATTCTCGATAACCAATCAGAAACACGATATTCAAAATACACTCCAACAACTGGCTGGCTTTTCACAGCATCAGTTTATGGCACCCGACGAGCAAATCACACGACGCTTGCGCAAAAAAACAGTCCACTGATATTTCTCTCAAAATAACTAAAATATTATTTATCTCGATGCTTCCGTATGTTTTTTCGGTCCGTCTGACTAAAATAAACCACAATAGTGGTCGTTCTCCTCAATAGAGCTCCTGCCAAATTCTGCTGCATAGAAAACTCAAACTTTGCCATTTGTGCGCCACTGGAAAAGCCAAATCTTAACGGCTTAGGCTTATAAACAGACCAGCTGACGCACCATTAAAACAGCTTTATTTCTGTACCTGTCTCAATCCGACTGGCTTATGAATTACGTTACGATAAAATTTAGGGAGGGGGCATTGTTCACCATGGTCAATGAATATGGACCGGAGAAGCGAAAAAATCATTAGGAAGTTACCTGATCCTCAAAATCGATTAACGCTTCAACACCTTCTCCTGTCGTTTTCTCCCTTGGGTAATGTTTTGGGTACGGGGCGGTGCTCGGATAGGTTCTAGAATTAAGGTACTATTTCAGGGTGAGGGGCTATTTTATAGTGGGACACAGCTGGAGAAATACAGCTATGTCAAGTCAACAAACTGATTTTAATATATGCTATTGCATGTACAAGGTACCGATGCGTATACAGTGCGATGAATCGGGAGAGTATTGTAGCTGAATGACTGCAGGGGTAATCAAACTGTATAACCGCACGCCAATATCGAGAAAGTAGGCTCGGAGATGAATGTTTGCAGTCAGCTGCCAAGATGCTGACAACAACCAAAACGATGCTATCAGCAACTATAATAACGTACCTTTGCAGTGCACCCGATGCCTCGATATACATTTCCTGTACCCTTCCAATTTTGAATCTCGCGTCCGCTCACGAGGCTTGCCCTTTGCGTGCAAAAACCCTGGACGATCACCGTACGGAGGCAACGGGTTGCCTCCATCTTCGCGTTTTGCATCGCGACTGTCGACGGAGATGTACAATCTACATCAAATTCTGGGCAAATCCCACGAGGCATACCTGGTACGTTCTATCCCGCGTTATCTTTCATGTACTTCATGTCCTGAATGACGTTTTGCCCATATGGGAAACACTTACCAGTCGCAGTACAGGAGTGGATGCCACGGATGACACCTCGCTGTCGGCGCCCCCTCCCCGTCAGGGCTACACTGTCTTGTGGTGCCATTTTCTTGGCTAAGACACGCGTTTGGTTTGCGGTGAGTCCTCGTACCGGTAATTGTGTCGCCTCCCGTCGGTGTCGGTGCCGCTCGCACTCCCCGATCTCGTACATTTCTTCGATTAAGTCGTCACTCTCGTGCCGCAGCATGACGCGCCGAAGTGCTCGTTCTTCCCGTGGGAGATGTGCTCCCGTTTTGTTTTCACGAAACCTTTATGTGAAGGAACACCGCAGGGTTAATGCAAGCAAAGTGGATCCACTCCGCTTTGCCTAACCATGAGTGCTTCAAGAAGCGCCCACGCATGATGTGAACTCTATTCACATAGTCATCAGGGCTATTGTTGTAGCTGTCAACAAAAGCATTCCAACTTTGACACAGGGCGGCTTTATCGTCCCTGTTCTTTCACGACCCTTTCCGGTTCGTATAATAGTGAACCTGAAAGAAAAAGGTCCATAAAATATCGACGGTTTCGTCGGTACAGCGATCAAGTCGGCATTCGAGGATGCTTTCGCAGTCATCCTAGACGTTGATTTCAAACAATGCATATTCTTTGATTTTAGTTTTGTGGTCCACATATGTGATGACGAGAGTGATGACAAACTCAAACAGTGCAAATACACGTAATTAGGTTTAGATGGTTTGGTAAGAAAATTTGCTGATCTAGTAGACCCCCTTGACAGAAACAAGGTGAATGGCTGGTGAGGCACTAGATTAGCATTCATATGACAGTCATTGAATTTCACAGTCACTCCAGATAGACCCACCTAGTAGCCCGCTGGGTAGGAACTAGACAAGAATCGTATATAATCCGATAGACTGGGTACCCAACAGCGGAGCGACTGGAGTTCCCGCCATAGCCAAATGACAAGCCGGTTGAGAGCATTTGTGCCTTCACTGGATTCTTTGCTACCAGATAATGATTAGGATGTTCCCGCTGATGTTGGTCCCGTTCTTGTTGTTACTGGTCCAGCTGCGGTTATCTTTGGGGATTTGGCGAGCATGTTAGTTTGCTGTCGATGTTCGTTTGGATACTTTTATCTTTTGGGGCACTTTTGCCTGTTGTGTCCACATTTTTATCATTGACCACAGCGAATTCTTTTGGCTTTATCGGTGATTTCCGCACGTTCTGCGGCTGTCTTTAGGCGTACAGGAGCGTTTTACTAATATTCGTGAGCGGGCGTAGGAGGGGGTGTTGAATTAACCTTTTTGGGTAAATGTCTTTATGTGGATTGATCCGTTCCGGATTGATCATTTCTTGACAAGGGTCTTGAACTTCGCTACAAGGGTTGGCGCGGCAATAAGAAACTAGAACGCGCACAGAGATCTCTCACGTGCAATATATACTCTCCGATCGAAGGTGCATCGTCCGAATTCTCGCTATGATCCTCGTATGAACCATTCCGCCAACCCCTCATCCTCCTCGTAGGAAGAATAGGGAACTGTCGTGCCAGGTAAGCAAGTCCTTCCTACATTACTCTCAACCTGGGTCCGCGTCAACTGTTCACCAAGGCCTACCTTTTTCACATATCCACATTACCGGCACCAACCTCACCCATAACCAGATGTGATAATGGACCGTGCCTCTTTTTTATTCTTATCTTGTCTTCCCACAAATAATACACCTTTTTTGGCAGGCTGAAGTACTGTAGGCAGTGTTGGATTTATTTATTTTTAGTAAGTACTTCGAAGTACAAATTTAAAGTATTTTACTGGCGAGCGACCTTAAATCCCATAATCCTGACAAGAAAGTTAGTTTTTCCCGAGAAACACCCAATGGCTGGCTTTGTGGCCATTTAAAAAGGCCACCTACTGGCGTGCCCTACCCAATTACGCCCAAGACCAGCAAGATGTGATGCTTCAATACCAACATTGTAACGAGCAGTACAGTCAATGGAGTGCTCTCGTGCCTCTTACGCCTTCGAAATTAGCTGAAATCCTACTAAATCCGGCCCAATGTCTCGGGAAAGTTCAAGTCCAAGATACGTTTTGTCTCTGGGGAGAGTTTATACCATTTTCTTCTCCAAAAGATGCTCTTTTACTCGGCACATTGCTCCAAGATCTTGCGGGCCTCTTTATTGTGTCCGAAATGCAGCGTTTTCCCCTCGAGTCGTTGGAGTTGGTGCTCCAAAGCGACCGTTTACGGCTACCAGAAAGTGAAAAAACGTTGATTCGCTGTTAAAACAAGTTTTTTGGAAACGATACCATGAGATACGCGGGTGTGTTGTTCACTGGATCGATTGCACGAAATCAAGCGCTTGTATCTCTGTGTTCGGGGGTCTTTTCTCCCCTTGAAAGAGATTTTAGAGACGTTAGAGCGCTCTTCACGTCGTCTGGAATTGCATGAAGCGATCGAAACCGCGCCGGAAGATCCGTTTTGATGCGTCCCACGACAACGACCCTTTGGATGGCGGAAACATCATCATGCGTACATGGAAAACGAGACCAATGTCGTGGAATTTTGCATCGAAGCCGACGAGCACCACCCGGCGCCATGACAAGAGTGGTTTTCTGCTCGGTCCGGTTCTGTATCAAGAAGTGGGCAGGATTGTTTTGGCGGGCTTAAACGTGCTGGATTTATTAAATAAGTACTGTACGAATTTAATCCTATTTTCCTCGCGAGAAAATCGTGATTTATTTGCGACCATAAATCGCGAGTTGAATGCGTCTCATTATACTTACAATTCAACCAAGTTGGTAACCCGACCGTGGTCGAGTGGTCGGGTCCCCGAGTGGTCGACGGTGGGTGGTACGCTGCTTTCTTCGGGACCGGGAAGTCCCGGGTTCGATCCCATGGCCAACCAACTTGGTTGAATTGTAAGTAGTATGAGACGCATGCAACCATAAATCCCGGGTTACTGACAAGAAAGTCCAGTTTTGCCGGAGGAAAGGTGTAGTCTTTTAGTTCTTATTTGTTAAGTTTATTACCAAACCCACACGCGTTTTTGATACTTGAGGCTCGACTTGAGGCCAGTTAGTCTCCGTGTTTACACTCGCTACTTCTTTCTGTCAAAGCCTTTACCAAACTCACTTGACAGAGATTCCGTGGGCTAGCAATGTTCAGGTAAAACTGTCAGCTTATAGACGGTCCCTTTCGTAGAAGTGGAATACCCGCTCCTTGGAACAACATTTGATCGTTCCTAATTTCATGTGGTCCGATTTCTATAAGCGTCCGGTGTCATCCCTCCTCTTCCGCACTTTGATACACGCTTAGCTTCATGCTAAAAAGGCCATGCACGGGAACACGGAATCTAAATGTTCGGTTGTTCGTTTAAAATCACATAATGGGCGTGGCTATGAGGATTTGAAGACGAAGATTCTGGCAGTTGTCTCATCTGACCTTGATGTTTTGCATAACGGTTCAGTACGTGCATTTCAGCTTTCAAATCCTTCCAAAATGACGCGAAATGCCAGCGATGTGCGGTGTAGTTGAGTGGTATCATATGCCAATAGTAGTACATGTAACATCAAGAAGGTCCCGAGCCAAACCGTTAAGTAATTTGTTATTTCATGACCTTGTCCCCTCACTCTCATCTAGAGTTGCAAGACTCACTTTCAATCTAACCCATTCAACAACCGCTTTGTCCTTTTAAATAGCACATGCATCCTCAAGCCAAGCAATCCAAACTGAACGATGGCGTCATCCATCCGCTTGATCCGCTTACTATCCACGAGGTGCAGAGAATGAAACAGATTCTCGGAGAAGCTGGATATGACGGACCGAATGTTCGTTACTCGTACGTGATGCTCCGTGAGCCCGATCATAAAACGTTGGGTGACTGGACGACTGGTGACGAGATTCCTCGTGAAATAAGTGTGCTCGTGTTCGACAAGTCGAGCAATGTGGTACGGGAGATGATCGTCGATCTTCCAGCACACAAAGTCATCCACAACCGACAACTCACTCCTGCAACCGATGGTTGGGGTCCCATTTTGGACGAAGACTATGTCGCATCCGAAACCATCACGAAAGCCAATCCAGACTACATTGCGGCGCTGGCGAGACGCGGAATCACTGATCTTAGTCTCGTTCGAACTGTTCCATTGTCAGCGGGGGTGTTTGGCTACAAGGAGGAAGTGGGTCGCCGAATGATCCGTGTGCTATCCTACTTGGCAGCTGAAAACACGCGCTCGATGTTCGCACATCCAATTGATGGAATAGTAGCCCATGTGGATCTGACAAGCGAACGTGTCATTCGTCTTATCGATACCGGGTACGATCACGTGCCAATGGAATTGGGCGATTACCTCGACCCCAAGTTGACTGGTCCAATGCGCAGAGACTTGAAGCCGCTCCATATTACTCAGCCTAAAGGTGCGAGTTTTACGATCAAAAACCATGTACTCGAGTGGCAGAATTGGGAAATTCGCATTGGTTTTAATGGTCGTGAAGGGCTCACCCTGCACGACATTTCCTTCAATGACCACGGAACCAAGCGCCCTATTCTCAATCGAGCTGCCATCTCCGAGATGGTCGTGCCGTATGGCGAACCTCAGCCAACACACGAGTGGCAAAATTACTTTGACGCCGGGGAATATCAGTTCGGTCGTCTGGCGAATTCCCTCGTCCTTGGTTGCGATTGTCTCGGCAAGATCCAGTATCTAGATGCCACGGTAGTTGATGACTTTGGGGAACCAATGCTGCTTAAAAATGCCATTTGCATTCATGAAGAAGACTTTGGGACGTTGTGGAAACACACGGATATGTTTACAAACCAGGGCACTGTTCGCCGCCAGCGCCGTCTTGTCATTTCGTTCTTCGTGACGGTTGGGAATTACGACTACGGCTTTTACTGGACCTTTTCCCTTGATGGCAAAATTAAGCTGGAATGTAAAGCAACCGGTATTATTTTCTCGTCCGGTCGTCCGGAGGGTGATTATGACTTTGCAACTGAGATTGCACCTCGTCTTGGTGCACCGTGCCACCAACATCTCTTTTCTGCTCGTCTTGATATGGCTATTGATGGCAACAAATGCCATGTCGATGAGCTCGAGGTGCATCGGTTACCAATTAGTCCCGAAAATCCAATGGGAAACGCTTTTAAACGGGTAGCAACCCGACTGAAGCACGAGAGGAATGCCCAGCGGGAAGCTGACAACAAATTGGGTCGAGCCTGGTTGATCGCTTCTAGCGACAAGTTCAACCGCTTTGGACGCCCAACGGCATACGTCTTGTACCCAGAAGGCGCTCCCTTATTACAGGCTGCCGACGATAGCTCGATCGCCAAGCGTGCGCAATATGCTAGGAAACACTTGTGGGTCACCCAATATGCTCGAGACGAAATGTGGGCTGCTGGCTACACACCCAACCAGCACCCCGGGTTCGGTGGTTTACCAGCGTACACTAAAGCAAATCGTTCCATTGACGGTGAGGATATCGTTGTCTGGCACACGTTCGGGATGACGCACTTTCCTCGTGTTGAAGACTGGCCAATCATGCCAGTTGATTGTGCAAGCTTTGAGCTACGACCTGATGGCTTTTTCGACCGCAATCCGACGTTGGATGTACCAGAAGACCCAAATAGACAAGAGGTCTCGAAGAATTGTGAGTGTTCATATCCCTAGGTGATTTTTATCTTATGTAATGACGCATTTCCTTAAACTTTATATCTGTGCTTCATAGCACGGCACGCCTTCTACGACTCTTGCTTGAGTTGCACGCAAGAGATAGCAACGTCAAGCCCACCGTCAATTCTCAACGACAATACCATCCCGTACGTGTAATCAAAAAGGTCTCGAGATGTTTGGAAATCAAATCGACGGAGCAAAGCGGTGAGAGTGATTTTAATCTCGGACATGGCGAATGTCATTCCTAAACACGAGTGGGGGCCCCCATAAAAGGAAGAAAACTTGAACGGAGACACTGCTTTTATCCCTCCAGGAACACAGTCGATCCACCGTTCCGGTTTAAACTCGTCAGCATCTTGACCCCACACAGCTTCCATTCGTCCCATCGAATAGTGCGGCATATGTACCGACACTCCATTGGACATCGAAACATTTTGTGTTGCTGTCCGCCTCTTTGGATATCGATTCATCATCACAATAAACTATGTCATCTTGCGATGAAGGAAGCAGTAAATACCCCAAGAACATTAATGTTGGCGAAAGCTCAATGAAGCGTCTGCAGCCATTTTCTACTGTTCTGAGGTAGTCCCAAATGTCATTAAAAGGAATATTCTCGTTAACTATCACGACAGCCAGGTCGCACTTGTGTTTTTGAAGAAAAATAAGGTAGTGAATCGCCTATTTTGCCTTAAACCACGAATCGTCAACCTTTGCATCTACCTCAAGGGCTACCGACAAGGGATCCTCGAACGGATTCTCCATCAAATGTACAACGATTTTCATCGCTTCCTCTACCGACTCTTCCGGTCCCTCAACTATGATTTCATCATGAATCTGAGATACCATCTTCCATCCAAGTTCGCGCAGCCTCGGGTGGTAGTGCACAAGGAGCATAGCTTGCATGACGACATCCGCAGCTGCACCTTGAATAGGCGTGTTAATTGCGGCTCGCTCTGCATGCCCTCGAGACTTTTTTGATGCCACACTGTCATCAGCTAGCGTAGCATCAGGAAGTCGACGATATCGTCCTAATAGCGTGCGGGTGTAGCCATACGTTCGAGCCGTCTCAATTGCTTTCGTTTGCCAATCGCGCACTTCAGCTCGATCAGCATACCACTTTTCTAACGTTTCTGCTGCTTCTTTGCGAGAGACATTAAAGTCTTTTGCCAGTCCGAAGGCAGTCTTGCCATAAGCGATCGAAAAGTTCAGCACCTTGGCATTTTTGCGTTCATTATCAAACTTGTCTTTAAGCAGCGGAGCGGGGGGCTCCTTACCACAAGAATAGTCCCATTCTAATAAGACTTCACCTTTCTCCACAGCTTCCGCCACGTAAGGATACATTCCCATGGCGGTGCGTGAGTGAAAGTCACCACCAGCCTTGAACGCGTTAATCATCGCTTTGCACTGCGTAATGTGGGCCATGAGTCGTAGCTCCAGCTGCGAATAATCGGCTACAATGAGCTTTTTGCCCGGCGGGGCCGTGAACGCATCGCGAATTTTGTACCGGTCTTTTGCCATTGCAGGTTGGTTCTGCAGATTTGGCTTTCGTGATGATAGGCGGCCAGTGTCCGTATTGAGATTCAACGAGCAGTGAACGCGGCTGTTGTGATCGGCAAGCTGCTGGAGCGGTAGGATGAAGTTGTTGAGCATCGTATTGATACTACTAATGTCATAGAGAGCCTTGAGAGCCACGCAGGCAGCAGCACCCTCTTCTTTATCCTTGAAATGGTCATATGCCCGACCATATTGTGGAGGATCGGCGTCAGGCTGTGCATAAACCACTTTTGATTAAAATGAACCACGACATTCTCACAAAAAGGAATCCCTCCAACGTACATGACCAGCGAGCTCCTTTAAAACTTCAGCACTGGCTGCAGGGAGTCCACTTGCCGTAAACTGAATGGGAGGAACGCCCAGGCCTCGAATGGTAATATTACGCTTTTTCTTTGCCTTTTGCTTCCCCTCTTCGATGTACCCTTCTGTATTTTCCACTTCAAACTCGCGCTCGGCCGGCAGCACCGTTTTGTTCGTCTTTTTATCAAAATACGGCGCAAATATCAGCTGTTGCTTCTGTGCAGAGCTGTATAAGTTAATACGTTCACTCTCGTCGCAGTAGCGCGACGCCCATTTCAGCACAAGTCTTTCTAGACGAGCCCGATCTTCTAAAGCCTGTTTCTCGACACCCGCTAAATAACCGAGATCCACGTGCATACCGTTTCGTTCGATATCAGTCAAGCATTCGCCAAATGGAATAAAATACCGACAATAGAAGTCGTACATGGACCCCACCTGCGGATTCTTCTCGTGTTCTGAATTGAAAGGGTCTGCGTACCAAAACGTTTGGTCTAGTTTGTGTTGCAACACACGATGCAAGTACCACGTACACTCTGCGTCATAGACACTGTATCTGATCCATCTCTTTCGAAACTCTGGGAATCTCTGAAGTTCTTCCACCGTAGGCATCATTCTTTCTTTTCCCTTGGAGCCATCCTTCTTTAACTTTGGAATTCCAAATAGCTCCTTCATTGGTTTTTTCCTCTGCAAGAGCAAATCGGCACTCAAGGCCTCTAACGAATACCCACCATTCTGAAACCTGGCAGTATTCCAAAGTCTTGCCATGTGCATTGTATCTCCACCAAGACCTTGGACATTAATGTTATGATTGAACAGGACGTGGCGATCAAAACTGTAGTTATGCCACACCTTCATGTACGTTTTACTCTCTAAGAACTCTTTAAAGTATTGCAATGTCCCTTCAGCACTGTCTAAGTTGTCCACCCACACATAGGGTCCATTGCCGTAGTCCACATCCGGTCCACTATAAAGTGACAGACACGTGACAATCCCATTCCCAACTGGTCCTACCGCTTTAACGTCAATTTGCGAGACTTCCGTGTCGCAAGCGTGAAAGTGGTTTGGACCCAATGCTTTGATCTTTTCAAGTACACGACGAGCGCTCTCTTTGTCCTGGATGAGGTTCACAGGCCGCGAGTCGTCGTCTGCGGAGGTTAACCCACGCAGAAGACGGTGATCAATTTCATCCGACGTCACGAATTTAAGTTTCCGAGGGATAGGAGGTGATGGTGGAGGAGGATAGGCGTATGCCGCTGCTGTCGAGAGACGGCGGAGCGTGAGACGCCGCAGTAGCATTGCGGAAGCCTTTCAATGGTGGACAAAATGGAGCATTTTTATTTTTAGTCCAGAATGATGGTCATTTTTATCAAAACGGTGCAACTTTTATTACTATTCATGGAAATTACACAGAAATCACATGTTGACTGCACGAGAGACCACAACGTTCAATGGCCCTTTAATCTGCAGTATCACGGATGGACGATACGTGAAGTCAAACGGATCGTTCACTGTCTTGAAGTCGAATTGACTCAAAAGCTTTGCGAGGGTACTTTTTATCTCAGCGAGTGCAAACTTCATTCCTAGACAAGTACGAGGTCCACCAAGAAAAACGTTAAACTTGAAAGGCGACACAGCTTTAATCTTGCCCGTGGTTGGGTCAATCCAGCGCTCTGGTTTAAAATCGTCAGCATCTGCACCCCATACGGTCGGCATTCGACCCATTGCATAATGAGGCATGAGGACTCGTGTCCCGGCTTTCATGAACGTCCCATCGTACAGCCAAACGTCACGAGTTGCGGAACGTCCAGTAACCGCAACGACAGGAAACAGTCGTAAAGTTTCTCGAATTGTAGCTTCAAGGAAGACGAGACGGTGAATGTCTTCAAGACTTGGAGCACACATGTTTCCGCTCAGAAGGTCGGGCAGTTGAATTTTGACCTCTTTTCGAATTTTCTCGAGAACTCGTGGATACCTGTTAAGCATCAAAATTACCCACGACATTGTTGTTGCTGTTGTTTCTCTTCCAGCTGCTAGAAAACTCATAACAAAATCTCGCATTGCGATCAAGTCTCTCTTTGTGTGCACACCTTTTGTGTATTCCACCTCTGACTTTTCAATAAAAAGCGAAATAAGGTCTTTTCGAGTACCTTCATGTGACTCTCGCTTCCGCTCTTCAATCGAGGAAGAGATTACTCTGTACACAAAATCATTCAATACTTTCATGTCGTCTGCCAATTGTTTTTCCCTTCCAACATTCAGCCAGCGTTGTAGCTTCCAGATCCACATGGGTTGCTGAATACGCTCTAATATTCGCACAGAAACTCGATCAAAGGCGTTAAGTAGCTCTTTATTCTGGTCAGATCTCATTCCACGCAGATCAACATTGAACCCAACCTTGCCAAAGACGTCCATCGTGTATAAATTCAATAGACGTTTCATGTCCACGACGCGCTCAACTTCGTTCTCCTTTTGACAAATATCATCAAGCCGAGTCACCAATTCCTCGGCCTTAGCAGGAACTACGATCTCCATGGCGTACTGCATCATATCAGTAGTGAACAAATGACTCGCAGTCTTGCGCTGGTGTTGCCACAGAGGTCCGCTGACAGCGAAGATCCCATGACCCAACACGTCGTACATTGCTTCCGAGACATAGGGGCTCTTGTCAAAGGCATCAAACTGCGTCTTCTGAACATCCTCAAATGCTTTGGGACAGCAGAGCACGACACACGGTTCCTTTCCAATGAATCGTAGACACCAAGGCTGTCCTTGGTATTTAAGGCAGTACTTGAGAACCCAATGCAAGAACTTGCCAGACTTTTGCGCTTTAATAATCTCCAGAGAATTTCGCAATATCGGATAATCTTCAGCAGTCGTTGGTAAATGCTGCACTGCACGGTCGCGAGCCGAGGAGTCACCAAATACACAAGAATTACAGTCAGGATAGAGACGACAAGCGAAGCAGGAGACAAAAGCGGCGTCAAGTCGTCAAGCTTCATTTTTAAACACTTTTTGAGTGTTCTATTGGTTCATTTGAAAAAACGCTCTGGATCTCAATTTACAAAACCAGGTAGGGTAAGTAATGTGTACTTCGAAGTACTAGTTAGTGAGGAAATTACTTAATGGGGCCGAAAAAAATGGGTTCAACCTTAATGGGGCCGCTCGGACTTAGTAGGAAATGTATGTTACAATCAAAACTACAGGTAACTTTATGCTTTAATTATGCCGTGTCTACAATTAATTACCCGACTCCATAGTCTTAGAGAACACTAACATTCCCTATCGTGTGCAAATTTAGTACGTGTCAACAATAACGTTGTGACTTCATTTCCTGCTGTACGCTTAAATGATATGGGCAAACAAGTCACCATTTCTACGTCCTAATATAGCACGAAATTATATCTACATGAGCGTCTTGGCCTTGTCGTTTTTTATATATCCTTGGAGAGGCGAAAGCCAAAAGAAATCATTATATCCGGCTAGTCACTAGCTTCTGTAGAGCGCGTGATGTTGCTTCTGGATAAACTTGATGCGCTTGAATTGTTTGGCGTAAATGCTGAGATTCACTTCGGTCGCGACGATGATAAAACACCTGAAGCTGGTGCTACGGCAATGGATAATGGTAAAGCTTCTAAACAGATGGTAATTCACTGACAGGGCTCTTAAATAATGTAACTTGTATGGATGGCTTACTGATACACGATGGGGTCGCAATAGATCTTCGTTGCAATCTTTAGCTGTAGCATCTTCTTAAATACGTCAGTGTTCCACCCACGAGTTCTTGGGTGTTATCACTTGCTGGCCTTTATGGTTAAGGTGAACTATATGCCCCACCTTTTTCATTTTTTCGCAACGCCTGTGCGCATTTCCACTCTTCGTGTTGGAAATGGGTATCTGACCAAATCGCTTATCTAAAGACATCACTGTTCCTCAAGAGACCGGGGGTACTATTGTTTTAGGCCCCATTAGGGTTGAACCCATCATTTTTCGGCCCCATTAAGTAAATCTCTCACTAGTTAGTAGTAAAATGTAGTCTAATTAATCTTAACTATTAGATACTATAAACATAGAAAATCTAGTATGCAAACTAGGCTCAGCTGGTATGTGGCATAAGTCCTGGCGCACTTCCCATGAGTTGGTCCTGGTTTCGTCGCGGTTGGGCGTAATCTGGTGCTGGTTCCTGGTCGTATAAGCACTTTAAACTAAATTTGTAGTCGGATCCCGTCCTCCCTCGTCGGATGCTGATTGTCTCTCGAAAGCTGCTACCGAATCTAGTTAAGCTCTTGCATTGTTTCCAGAGAAATTCTAGATGTTCGTAGGCGTTCTTGGTTTGCCCTTGGAATACGACTTGGATTCTTAGCTGCCAAAGCCAAGCCATGACTATTCCACAAACACCTGTCCAGATGCGTTCAAAGAATTGGACATATGAGATGTCATTTTGACATCATCGCCTGTAGGATGTACTTATTAGAGCAGGTTCGACGAATAATCTGAGTTTATTTTGGACGTTTGACGAAACTAATTGAGCATTGGTGAAGATGTAGTTAGCTAGAACCGTACATTTAACTGGTCGATTGACCCTTATTAAAGGGATGTTCGAGCCGCTCAAACATGCACCTCGGACATTAATTACATGTTATGGGAGTGTAAGAGAGCCCGGGCTTTTTGGACCAGATTACTACGACACTGGTTAGGGATTGCTATAAGGGAGGAGCTGGTGGCGGGTTATATGGAAGCTGTCACTAAGAAAGACTCCCCTCCGATACCGGCCAGCACGGTTTACATCTAGTATGCATCTTGAACTCGTCGTTCCTCGCTGGTAGAAGGTGTTTAATTGCATAGTCACTGCCCTATAGATGACCCATACCTTGTAATCAGTCAAAACATTATCGTGCTCCCAACCCTGTTTTTGCTCGATATCCTGGAGACTAGCCCACCAACGATTCTGCTCACAGCGGCGTTTCCACTTCGATAGGAGCTTACCAACCTGGGGGGTAACAGCCTTATAATATAACATCCGAAAAGACCGCCTAATTTTATATGAAATCTTCCACACGGGTGTAGTATCATCCATCGCCCACCCAATATAGTGCAGGTCGGGGTGTGGGCGAAATACTATTTGACTCTGCATGAGCTCCGTCTCGATGTCCTTTACAATGTGGCCACCGGAAACTATCTTCCAGCAGATGTCATCTGGCAATTGCTTCCCAAGAATTGTCGCCCTGTTTTCTTCATTGATTCCTTTTATCTGACTAGGGCCTATCGATGTCCATCTGAAGTCCACGAATTGTTCCGGTCCTTGGCACAGTGCTATAGCTGGTGATTCACCCACATAATGACCTATCTCTATCCGTGGAGAAGCTAACACGATAGCACTGATCCAGCGTCCCAACTTTACTCGTGTATGCGAGGATCCTTCAATCCCAATTACCTGCCAAGCAAAGGTGGACAAAGTTAGTCGTTTGATTCGCAAATCCCGAATGGCCATCACAGGTATTCTATCAAATTTTCGAAATGATAGTTCCGGCACTCGTAAGTCAGAAATCCACGGATTCGCCGCTCATGAGTAGATCCCCTTGAAGGGGAGTAAATGCTCCGGAAGGATCCCGTGATAGTCATGATCATCTATCGGTAACGAAATTTCCAGCCATTCACCGATTGTCGCACTATGTGAGGTTGACTCCATATTACTTGACATTGCCGTAATACAGGCTGCCAAGTGAAGTCGCGTATAGTGAGCAATACCAGTACGTTGTGCCTGGTCCGGACCGATCCATTCCGATAATTTTTTCCTAATGCCGACTGATATTCCACGTGGTAGATCTCCTACTGCTCTTAATGTTTTCGGCCTTTCATTGGGGATAATACCGGCCGTCCTTCCTTCCCTTGCACTAAAACCATTACCTCAAATCATGCCTGTTGATAAACATCTGGAGCTGTAATAAGCCACTGAAAAGCCAGTTTTAGGCGTTGTATCTTGATGGCCACTAGTATGGAGATTAGACCAACTCCTCCCGCCCCTTTCGGTATAAAAAGTAAGGGAGGAGAGATTTTGTGTCTACAGTGATCTCCTTGCACGCGCTTACACCATATACACGTTTTCTGCAAATGTAGAAGTTGGACTATAACATCACGAGAAGGTTAAAAAAATCATGCAGTGAAGAGAATTGAGGGAATAGCAATCACGTTAAACAGCTGTACCCTTTCAACCAAAGCTGTAGAACAAGCTGTAGCTTTTCCAGCCTTCTCTTGACTGCCTGTAATCGGAGTGCCCAGTTTACTGTTCCCAGTTCTGTCCAACCAAACTGGTAACCGAGATATCTTTTTGTTTCACCCACCGATAATACTGGTATCCCGTACCATCTTTCTGGTACAAAACTTGAATTTAGGAAAACAAACTTACTTTTGACCGGTGGAGGCGAGAGCCCCGACGAAAACGCCTCTCAGTCTCCATCGCACTTGCTACTGTAGCTATTAAATGGTTTCGGGTTTGGGCATTATCTTGAGTTATCTTCTGTAATTGATGCGTGCGCCGTTTTCGCCTTCTCGGCAGGCGTTTTCTCCAAATGAAAAGCACGTCACGCACGAAATCCACCAAATTGTCCCATGTTCCGGCGTTTGTAACAATATGTGCTCCCCGAGAAAAATGATCCATTAACGACAGTTGAATATTCTCCGATCGAGAACCATTAAAGAATATGTGATTAATCGCTGCGTACAGTGGCCCTGCAATTGCACCGGATCCTTCAAGATCAATGTTACTTGATTATGGTCCGAGTAGACCGGTGGAGTGTCCACCAAAACCCAAGCTACCCACGATCTCCATTTGTCTGTAACGTAAAAACGATCCAAGCGACTAGCCTGTACTCCTCTCCAAAATGTAAAATGCTCTGTAGGATCTAGCACTGTCTCAGCTAAGGCTGAACCAAGTAGTAGTCTTGTGTCAGACAAATTCCAATCCTCCACTAAACGTGACAATACTGCAGTCTCTGGTTTATTGGATCGATGTCCACCAAGACGATCAAATACTGGTTGATCGACACAGTTAAAGTCACCCGCTAGGATGAAATTATTTAAACGTCGAGAAAAGGTACGTCGGAGAACGAGAAAGAAGTCCTCCTGGGATTTGATATCACCAGATGGGCCATATATATATAACACTTTACACCCCTTCCATTGCACCGCGATAAAGCGGTGTGACCAATTCACTAATTTCCAGGGTGATGTTTTATGAGCTATATCAAACACACTCCAGTAAGATAGCGGCACCGTTGATGTATAGATTCCTTAGGCGTGGGCCCATTTCTGGGCCACGTCTTCTTTTCTGCGTCTGTCGTAGTATGTGTTTCTTGCAGGAAAATCAGATGAGGTTGTTGTCCTGACCTCCCTGATCTCCACGCGATCATCCAATCACTTATATCTCGAGAGGTGAATCCACGGACGTGTTGACTGACAATCGTATAAGTTGCCCCAACCACCCGAGGCTGATGCCGCGAGCGTCCTGAATCATACTCCAAATCACGTAATAACCGATGTTTTGTATATGTATACAAAGAGTTGAGGTTAAAATACTGATTTTTCGTAAAATGTGCCATGTCGGTGCCCTTAGTACCATTTTATACCGGTAAATCGGTACTGTCTCCAGACTGTACCGGTAACTCGGTACAATCTCCAGTAGACTGTCTTGCATGCGCTGTTGTCAGCACGTTTGCTGATATCATGAAAGATTTTAGGCCCTTCCAACTCGACCCAGCACCCCGTTCCACCGCATCTACACACGCTGTATATGCTGACGAAAGTGATCTCGCTTGTAAATGGCGTTGAAATAACGTTATGATCGAGTCCATAGGGTGGTAATCGAGGCCTAGTAGGGCCGCCACTTGTTCCGCATGCAGGAAAGCGCTCAACAGTCCCTGAGCTATAACCACGTTCTGTTTTGGAGACAGCAGTCTTAGAGTGCCACTTCCTCCATATTTTAGTTTACGAAGTCGAGTCCATTCCTGTCTGCTATTTAGAATTGCCAGTTTTTGAGCTGGCGTCGTTACTTGGAAATACCGATTGAAACCACGAGGCCGGAATATCTGCTAAGCCTTGAGTCTTACCAGTTTCCACCATCGCAATACAGCATTGTTCCCTCCATTTCTTTGTTAGTTCGGTTAAAATACTGGAGTGTAGGCTTATGTAATGCGTTCCTGGTATGTCCTTGAGGAGATGTAATAACCTGTTTGCTTCAAATTTAGCTGCTTTCATCTAGATAAGTTTGGATGATTTTTTTTTCACTGTAGGGAAAGCAGTACTGGTATTCCGTTCCCATTCAGATTTCAAATTGTTCCAGGATTCCAAAAAGTCTGAGAGAGATACCTCCAATTGTTTATCGCTCTCCACACACTCGTGAAAGTCATCCACTAAATCCCGTACTACCAGGGGGTCGTCGTCCTGTGAAGTCTCCATTTCAATGTTATCGCTTCGGCATATTCGTTTCGAGCTATAGCCCCGATCCCCTGTATCATCTGTATCCACTTTCTCATTAGTAGGCAAATCTGTTAATAGAAACTCAGAGCCAGAGGACTGTGATCCAGAAAGTAATAAGTTTTCAGGCTCGGGTTGACAGTCCTTCCATACTTTCCTGTACATTGATGTAAAATGGGTTCAGAAATCTGGTATTATTTGGAGGAACCAGGTTCGTGTGGACAGATTGTCTTAGTCGACCCGTTTCATATGTTCTTGTTCGGGGAGCGAGAGCTAAGTTACCGTGTCCGTAAGAAAATGGAGTACTTCCCGCATCCTGGGGTCGCCTGTCCCAATGATTTGGTGAATATCGCATTTCAGAGCGTGATGAATAGTTGAGCCATCGAGACGATTAATTTTGTCGTCAAAATCGCCAACGTCTGTTTACCCTGGTGGAAACTTGATCTCGAAATCCATTAGGGCCCTCACTAGGCACCCTTCCTTGATGGTTGCTGCCATTTCTTCCAAAAGCGGGATTTTGTCCCTTTGTAAATCGGACGATGTCAAAGCTTGACATATCGCATAGACCTGGCAATTTCCGGTGGCCGGCGTCCGAACGGGTTTCAACGAAAGAAAATCTTTTAGCTCACGGACCGATTGGAAAACTTGTCCGGTTAACTCCCGATCCGTCAAGTGAGCGGATAAATCAACCAGTCCCTTCTCCTGACGGACTTCGTCTATCTTTGCATATATCGACGCTTTTAATTTTCCTTCCAGCATTAGGAGTGCGCTATTTTTCTTCTGAAAAATCTTGTCGTGCCTCCATTGTTTAGCGGCCAACAACATTTTTTCCTTGCTCCGGGTTTTGGAGCCAGTACCACTAGCTTCGGCTTTTGGAGAGCTATCGTCCTGATTTGACCCCTTGCTTTCTTGAATATGTGGGTCTTCCATGTCTTCATCAACCTGTTCAGCCTGGCCTGCCTCCTTATTAGACCGTTGAAGATCCGCTTTCAGACTCGATACATAGCCCTGCTTACCTTTAGTCCCACTTCGCTCGGACTCTAGTAATTGGGCATCTGGCCTTTTTTTTTCGTGGTTTGACGGTCATCCACCCTGGAGGTGGTGTGGACGAGGTCGCTGTGCGATGCGTTTGGACCGCTCTACGGTCTTTCACATCGTGGGCCGTTTTTTGTTCCTCGACTTTGACTTCAGGTTGTTTTCCACAGGCTGTGTCTTTACCCGTCGTGCTCTCAGCAGTGTTTTCAGTGTTTTCCGTCTCTGTTCCTGTACTTGCTACCTGTTGTTCTCGTGTTTGGTCAACCTGCTTTCGTTACTCCTCCATCCTTGTGAAGGTCGCTGCCGGAAGAGTCAATGTTTTTAAATCCTCCGGTTTCACCTGAATGCGGTTATTCTTAAGTAGCTCCACTAGCGGTGTTACACACTTCCGCATCGGGTGACCCGTTTCTCCGCATCTGAGACACTGGGTTCTTCCCTTTGTCGTTGGATGTTCGGTAATGATTATAGTGTGGCACCAGTAAAGTCGTTTCACACCTGCGAGCGCAGTTGGACAAGCATCCGATTCGGCTATCGGTTCCCACAGTGTCGATGCATCCGAAAAGTGCCCGCTCTTATCCAGGTCGTCCAGTTGAAAATCCATGCCTAGAATAGACCTTAAAAACACAAATAGTTTCAATAAATCCATCGATCGAGTTATATTCTTAAGAATGCAAGAATAAAACCCGCGCTGACCATACTTTTCGCCATAATTATCCACTTGAGCGTCCCACGCAGTTTGTCCAGGTGATCTGACTTCCTGATGAAGATTACGTAACGAATGCTCATATCTGTGGAACCACTCCTGTAATTTTTTTTGCCATGTCTCTCGTAAGAAATGGAAGTACAGTGAGTGATCCCCAGCATTGTAGCTAATGTTTTTCACTTGAGCTACCATTTTCCATAGTTCCGGTGAGCCTGTCCCTCGAGTGGATGCCGCAGTAGCAATACTCTCTCGTATACACTTGGTACTCAAAAAGGCCTCTTTTATAGGGCCTTCACCTCGTAACTCCATCACCAAGCATCCTTCCGCTTGAGCTCTAATAGCATGGACCAGCCGGACTTGTTCATCCGTTTTCATAATACGCTTTATGAACTGGGGCAACTGTCTCGCAATAATATGGCCTTCCACGAGACCTTGGACAATCCTCCGTCTTCTGAACCTTCTCGGACCGTCATCGGAGCGAACTTCCCATAAGTCTTCTCACAAACGGCTCAACCTGGTTATGTCTGCCACTGGGAAAATATCCGTCTTGAATAAGAAAGGCTTCGTGAAAATTTTATCACTTGCAAGCTTTTGCTTTGGTCCAGTGCCTTGTCCAACGACCTTTGTTGCCCAGCCTTTCAGAACAGGCGGTAGCAAGTCCGCCTTTTTAACATGCTCTTGTCCTATATGTTTCCAAATGAGACTCTCAAAACCTTGCGATGAATGCTGAGTGACAAGTGCCGCTCAAATTACTTGTTGTCGCCAAATTGTCCACTCGTGATTACCATCCACTACAATAATCTCAAAGTAGTCTAACAAACGTTCAATCTCCACAGGTTTTAAAATCGGAAAACGTTTCGCTGCGTCGGGTAATCGAGATAGTGGTCCTTTCTATTTTACAAAATCGCCGTAAACAGGTCCTGTACCAGGTCCAACCAGGCCTGCACTCGGGGCCTAGTCGACGTTGCAAGGCTAAGCGCTGTTTTTAGCGCTATGGCCCTTGATTGAGGATCCGGGTCGCTTTCATTTCCGCCTCGGTGCCCATGGCCGTGTGCGCCTCCTCTTCCGTAGGATTGGAAGTGGAAGCTGTAAGGTTAGTACCGGTGTGTACCCCCGCCCGGTGTTGGACCGGTATGCGGTACACTAGTGGTACTTGGTTTCTTTAGTACAATCGTGGTACTTGGTTCCTGAAGTATACTACCGATAGTTTCCCCGGGTGGTAAAACGGTATTTGGTGGTATCTGTGTAGATCTCCTCTACAGTGTCTTGAGAGGACTGGGTCTCTCCCACAAAGTCGTCCCCGCTTTTTGTGTCCATCCATTACTGGTGCTCTAACCCCGGTCCGGGGTCATCAGCGTGCGTTGAAATGGTATCCATCTCTTTCGTGGTGGTAGCCCTAAACCTTACAATAAGTAGGGGCAAAAACGCAAATTTAGCGAAGTACTATGTAATGTAGCGGAACGGATTATTTTTTTTAATAAATATGTGCTTCCTGACGTTGGCTTGCAACTGACACCTGCAAGTGGCTAATCAGCGCTTGGCATATATTTTTCGCAGAATTTATGTCCTTCCTGACACTGTAATATAACCAATTATATAAATTCAATTTATAATGGCTCGTATGTATAATAATTTAACCAAAATCTGCAAAATATCACTGTTTGACAGGGTTGGGTTATGAAAAATATAGCTATCAGGAATATAGATCCGTCTCACCAAAAGTTCATATTTCTGATAAAGTGTGGCTCATGATATTAATAATTGCACATCAACACTATTTTCCCACCCACAGTAATGTTTTAGATTCGAATGATTTAGGTAATAATATTGAAATTACGGAACAGTTAGTATTGAACAGACCATCAGCTCTTATGAATATTTGTACAAAACCATACGGCAGCTTCTACCACCACCGGTTAGTGTAGATTATCGCTTCAACTTTAACAAAGCCACGTTGCTCCTACCGATGTGAAAGCCAGAGGGCCAACACCGAGGACATGGCTGATTTACATATTTTTTCAACCGGCTCTATACCAGGAACTTACCGCGTCAGAGCGACCCGCAGCTCTTGCTGCACCTGCGGCTGTGGAACTACCTCAACGACAAGGAGGAGCAACTCTTCCGCCTCAGGTTTGCCAAATGTTGACCACAAGAAGTCTACAAAAACCTGACCACTCATTTCTTGGTTTCCAACGCCTTGGCTGCTTGCTTAAACTCGTCCATAATGTGCTTGTCGCCATTCGATAGAACATTTACTCGTTCTAAAATTTGGTGACTAGCTTTTTTTCACGAAATTCTTCCAGAAACGGCAAATTCGTTTGCACAAATACTTGAGTCTTTTGGGCTGTTAGAATACGTCTGCAGTTTGTGCTCTGCTGGCCCGCATACGCCTTCACAAAACAAGAGAAAATCAGTTACGTCACCAATAAGTGACAGCGCGGTCCCAGTCAACGTACCATATTTTTTGCATTGTTGATTAGCCTCTTCTTCTTATCAGGTCATCAGGTCTTCATTGGGAGAGACTACGGAGCGTGCGTATCATACCACGCGTTACACAGAAAGTGCACGTTGGAGAGTGAGTAATATGTGTTAATAAAACACATTTGCTTCAGATAGAATCCTCCGACTATACCGGTAGCTATGATAACGACCATGGCCACGACGGCTATGGCCACGACGACTACGAGAAAAAGGACTACAGCTACAACAATAAAGACTACAAAAAAGGCTACGACAAATAAGATTACAAGGGTTACGATAAACATCGCTACAAGAACTATGGTGTAGGCTATGGGTAGCTATGGAGACGAGTACCACAACGACTACTATGGCTACGATTACGGCAATAAATATTACGGCTACGGAAAAGACTGTGGTAAAGGCTATGGAAAAGGTTATGACAGAAGCTACGGCTACGGTAGCTATTATCCGGGCTACTTCTCGTTGTACGGTAGCGACTACGGTTATGGATACGGCTACCCGGACTATTACTCGTCCTATGGCTACGGATACCCTGGCTACGGCTACCCAAATTACTTTGGCTACGAGTCTGCCTCTAGAGCTGAGGTTGGTGCTGACAATATAAAAAAGGAGTCGACGACGTTATCCCAGGAGGGTACCGATGTCAAGTCAACGGAGAAGGAAAACAGCAAGCCATGGCATCACCGCCGAAGTCGAAAGCGAAGGAAAACAAGGACGACGCAAACCAGTCGAAAAACAAGTGAAGAGATGAGCCCACTGGGTAGTGCGAAAAGTGTGAAAAGTGCCGATATAGGGTGATGCATGTAGTGTAGTCCCTGGCGATATGTAGCGTAGAGTAATAATCAATTTCGGAGCGGTACACCGCCAATTGATGTGCATACAAAAGGACTTGCCACGAAGTCTCTGATCGATTAAGTACTGTTTAAAGTATTATCATGCTCAAAGAATCTCAACTTGAAATGATTGGTCAACGAGGCTAGTGAAAGGAAATGGAGTCTATTCCTTCCGTTGTATTTGCTGTATCTGTATCGCTATATATATTTGCAATAAAACTGAATGCAGAAAATAGCAGTGTTGAATCTGATGGCAATTAGGCAAATATTTTATACCATTTGGGGAACAGGTCCCAAGCGTATTTTTTTCTATATGCTTTGTTTTAAGCTTAGTATTTTTAACCAGGTAATTTGCGGCAGTGCAATACCTAAGGTACTCTCTTTCTGCTACGTTTTTCCTCCTCGTTCCTACTAGCTGCTTCATTAAATACATGTATACTCCGCATCGTCAGAGGCTCAAGACAACGAAATGTGGAGATACATTTGTTGGAATTTTGTACCCATTCAGTGAAATGTGTGAAATGTGAAATTCCAGGTTATTTTGCGATAATTACGACAGGACATCATTACGTAACATTTAGGTTACAGAAAAAGTCATTACTGATTTATTTTAGTAACTTTTTATAGTAACCTTTTATATTAATACACTTTTACTTTTAACTCTAAATAGAGACAGTGACATAGGGCACTTCGGTAGAGGCACCTGCACAGACGACCTGCGACTTGACCAGTCAAGTTGCCGCGTAAATAAACACCACCTGGAAGCTCTAATCGGCTACAGTTGGAGCTGCTCATTGGACTGCTTGAAGGCTCTCACCGGCACAGGCACATCCGCGTCTGTAAGGACGGCAAGGGCGCTAAGTTAATTTTCCTACAGGTTATGAGCCCAAGTTTCCAGGGGCTTTAACCGAGTGTTTTTTGACTACTTTCGCAAATTTGAATTTTCTCGCACTTTCGCAAGTTATTGTGGATAAGTGGAGCATTTTTCGATTATAGTGGATTTGGACACTGTGGACAAACTGGTTGACGTTTTTTTCGTAACGAAACATGTTTTTTAATCTCGTTTTAAGTCAGTTCTCGTGGAATATGGACGAGGAAAAGAGTGAAAAGTCACTTCCCGAAATGGATCTCATTTTGGAGTATCTGAAGAAGATGGATAGACGGCTCGAAGCTGTCGAGGAGGCTAGGTCCACGGGATCAGCTCCTAGTACGTCTCCTGGCTCGAATAAGAGCTCGGAGTATGCCAGTGTCTTCCGGGACACATTAAAAAATCATGGCCCGTTTGGCATGAAAATGACGCTAAACGATTTAGGCGCCGAAGAAGCCGCGGCGCGTGAGGCTATGCGTGGCGGGGCAGGCGATGTGCCACCAGTTCAACCGCCAGGAATGGGACCGCAAGGTATGGCGGGGGGCATGGCCCCACAAGCAAACATTTTTGGACACCCAACAGGGGTAGTGAGTGGTGTCAAGATACCAAAAATCACGATACAGAAGTTTTCAGGGCGTGAAATCTACCCTGGGCTTGGTTCAGGTTTTAGGCAATGGGCCTACCTGTTCATTGAAGCTATCGAAATTGCCGAGCTTTCGTGTGGATTTGCTTGGAACGAGCGGCTAAAGGTCAATAAGCTCGGTGAACATTTAGAAGGAGTGGCGTTGAGTTACTACCAGGCGAACATTGGAACCTGGTGGCAACTCAACCCCACACTTTATTTCGTATTGGAACAATTGTTGACGGCTTTCAAGGTACACATAACTCACCACCAAGCTGCGTCACTTTTTGCGGCTGAAAAAGATCCGAAAAGGACGTGGACGGAGCATTTTTTGTATTTGGTGGCGTTGGCCAAGGAGAGTGAGTCGAGCGAACGATTAATCGTTGAAAATATCGTTAAATATGCCGCTCCAAGACTTAAGCTTGCTCTCTTCGTTCGATATAACCCACAAAGGCAGGATTTCATTCAACACGCTCAGGAACTTGTTGCATGGGCCCAAGAAATTGATGACGAGGCCCAAAAACCCAAGAAGCCCGCGAAAATTTTTGCTAATGCTGTGGGTGAAGGTGGGCAGAGAAGAGTTTGTTATGCCTGTGGAAATGAAGGCCACATCAAGAAAGATTGTCCGCGGCAGAGCCATCGCCGAAATTTTAAAGGGAACGATCGGAAAAACAGAGGTGGAAGTCGTATGTCAGAGCAGCGGTTTGCTCTGTCTACGAGTGAAACAGACCACAGAACAAGTGGAATTTCCGACGACTCACTAAATAAAGACGAAGATTTTTGGATCATTGACAGTGGTGCCAGCAGGCACTTAGTCTCTGATGAAAGTTTGCTGCAAGATGTGAAGGAGTGCACAGATGCAGACGCGTTAACGCTTCCCGATGGAGGAAGTC